>PYAF01004918.1:221013-232777 GCA_007407185.1 Glycine tomentella
ACCCAATCGTCCCCTGAGTGCTGATAGTTAGGGTATTTAAAGACTTCCTCGTGAAATTCCTGTTCTGCCCTTAATGTGGCTTCTGTCGACTTGCGGCGCCCTGGGCGCCAGGTTGGCGCTCCAGGCGCCGGATTCCAGAGGCTGCGGCGCCCAAGGCGCGGTCACGGCGCTCCAGGCGCGGGATTCCAGAGATGCTGGCACCCCGGGCGTGGACATGGCGCTCCTGGCGCGGACTCCAGGTGCTTCTGGCGCCTCTGGGCGTGGCATTTGGCGCTTTCAGGCGCCAGCTTACAGAACTGCCGGCGCCCCAGGCGCGGTGACGGCGCTCCAGGCGCCAGATAGCAGAGAGAATGGCGCCTCAGGCGCCATTGGGGCGCTCTGAGCGCCTGATTCCAGGGACTGTGGCGCCCTAGGCGCCATTGGGGCGCTCTAGGCGCCAGCTGCATTTACAAAACTTCTTCATTTCTACTGGTTTAAGCTCCTTCTTGATGTCTTTGGTTGCTTCCCTGGCAAATTCAATAAAATAGCTCAAATTATACACAACAAAGGCAATAATAAATGCTTTATGCTTTATTTTTGGTCTAAAAAAGCTTGGAATCTCCTTATGTGCTAAGCACATATCAAACAATTCCCAGATTTAGATATTGCTGTCCTCAGCAATAAACAAAGTTTAAGTAGGAAGCATGGATCCATTCTCAAAGTTCGACATTGAACAGAACTGATTGTTAGCTTAGACTGCTATAATTGACTGAATCAAATCAAAACTTCACACAAAGTTTTTCACATCTATCAAACAATGAAGTCTAACTTGAATGCCCTCACAGATATAAAATTCACTCATACTCAGTGTTTATGGATTTCACTCAGTGCATCACTGCTCTAAGATTACCATAAGCTTGATCTTATTCTCAAGTTCCACAAAAGAACACACAACACATGCAAAATTGATCAAAAGGTCTTTAGTTGGATTGTAACTTGGCTTGGCTTAGAGGTAGGAATATCTGGAAAGTGACTAAAAAGCAATTGAAATTGAACCTGCTACATTTTGGCTTTTTCTTTTTCACCTTCAATCATCCCTTTTTAACTTTCACTTTCTGTTTTTCCTTTTTCTTTTTCTTTTTATTTTTCACTTGCTAATTCTTTCCCTTTTTAATTTATCAATTGGCTTATCTGAATGCCATTCTTGTTTTTCATTCCCCTGGATTTTTCACCAATTCACTTTGATACTTATACTGCAAAACCACAGAACATCAGCAGTTCAATTTCAAAAAGGTAAGATACTAATTGTGGCTTGTGTATTATCAGGTAATCAACAAAGAAGGCTTCAGGCTCAAAGGGGTAGCAATGGAATCATTTTATAAGGAAGGCTATTTGGCTCAAGCTTTTAGAACAAAATGCCTTTATCACATCAACATATGCATACATTGAATAGAAACCGATCAAGTTCTAGCATCCTATCACAATGAGGCATCCCTCAAAAGAATTAAACTGTTTAGGCTCAAACCTGTCAGGTTATGGCATAAGCTAGACTCATGATGATATCAGATCAAACAATATGTTCCATTCGAAATGAATTCATTCATACAAGCATTCATGCGCTTCTGTTCAAGTTCAGACAACATCAATTCATGATTCACATCACCAATGCTTTCCAAAATCATTTTAACAATCAGCTGATCACGCAAATCTAATCTGGGAGGATGGAGGAGCATGCCTTTAATCATATGTGTATATTTTAGACGCAAAATTACTTTTCTGTATAACTTCACAAAAAGAAATGTATATCCAAAAAGTATGTGTCCAAAAAGTTTCTGCCGACTGTTCAATTTTCAATAAAAAGATGCAAAATTTCGCATGATTCACAAAACAAGACTTGTTTCCTCGGTTAACGTGCCCCTATTCCCAGATTTAATCCCTTTGTTGTCCCCAACAAGGTAAACGTATAAAGCACATACACAACACGTTATAAGAGGAAACAACGCATGCATAACTGAAAATCAAGCAATCAAGGAGCTAACCAAAGAGCTCATGCATAAATAGAGTCAAATCATGGCAGAAATGTCATATACACGGCACGCACCTACTGTGCCAACACTGTGTAAATGTAAGATGCTGAATGTAAATACTGAAAAGTAAATGACAGGAAAGTAAAGATGAAAATAAACAGAGGTCTGGAAGAGGGAGGTGCAGAGAAGCTAGTCCTCATCCATGGAATCTGAAGAAGAAGAGGAGGTGGTCTCTGGGGCAGGAAGTGCAAAGGCCAGCGGGGGATCGGCTGGGAAACGCTGGCAGAGATCGTCAAGACTGGCCTGCATCTGCTGCATCAGGAGGGTCTGCTGGCTCAGCTGTGCCTGCATCTGAGTAGCTACAGCAGTGAGGTGGGAGATCTGCTGCTGCATCTGCAGATAAGTGGTGGAGTCCTCGAATATATGCTCTCTGTGCGGTGCCTGAGATGATGCAGTAGGAGGATCTCGGACTGGGGGTGGATCTGAAGCTGGCTGGGAGTGCTGAGGTGGAGGCCGATGCAGATGAATGTCAGGAATCTCAGGCATAGCCTGCTCTAAACCCTCTCTGGGACCATGCCGCGGACTCCTAGCAGCGATCTCATCTGGATCCATGTCAGCGGCACGGAGGTACTGGTCCTGGAGAGTACGCCGGGTCGAGTCCTGATAAGTCCGATGGGTGAGAGTAGGTCCAAGAGGAACGTCCAAAGTCTCCTCATCTGAAATATCTAATCCCGCGTGCATGCATAAGTGAGAAATAAGGGAAGAATGGGCCAGGTGGGAATGAGCACGGCCATCCTGTATCATGCGCAGGATACGGTCTGATAGAATGCGAGAGACATCAAGATTGATGTCTCTCTGAAGCACATAAAGAAGGCAAGCCCTCTCTACATTCACATCCGATAGGTTAGAGGATGGAATGATGTTGGCATTCACAAAGAGATGCCAAAAATCAGATGGGGCATGAAGCTCATTCCTCCTAAGCTTCTCGGGCACCACATCAGAGCCGATCTTCATCCGCCATGCGGTGAAGCGGCCAGTAATCCCTCTGCGTAGCTCGTCAGCTAACGCAGGCATGTCGTCTCTGTAGGAAGCTCTGCCTGTGGCGGGAAGTGGTTGCATCCGTTCAAACCGTGCGGCAAAGCCACAACTCCTGAGCTCATCAAAGGAAGTCCGGAGGAAATCCTCGATGAATTCAGAGTCGAAGGGGACAACCACTCCACGGACCCAACTCTGCCGAGTCTGAGCCACAGTCGCTCTGTCCACGTTCGCCAAGAATTCCTTCAAAATGGCGCTGGAACTCGGCTCAGCGAAGCTAACCAGTTTCTGCCACTGGCGTCGGAGGATGACCTCAAGGATTGGCGAGTCATCTGGCATCATCTCGTACTCAATGAAGCGTTCCGGAATGATCTTCTTCGGCAAGAACCACTTGTCGAAGCGGTCTTGGTGTTCCCTGGATTTGAAGCGAGCATCATCAAAAGCGGCAGTGCGGGGCTTCTTGCTAGGACCCCCGGAGACAACTTTTTCCTTGCCCTTGTCTATCTGTTTACCCTGAAAAGCAAACATTCCAATGGTCCAAATGCAATTTGTCATGATAAAAATGTATCTGGTATGACCGCAGCCAAGAACAAGCAATTTAAGAGCACAAAATATCATGAATTAAGGAGTATTCACAGTATTTGCAATTAAAGTCACAATGGCAGTATGAATACTAGCCAATTGGGCTGACAGCAGAATTCACACCAAAACCTAGCATTGACAGAGTGCCTCAATTGAAGGGATTGTATCACACAATAGAAAGCATAGCATAATGCATGAGAACGGAATTAGAATTCCCAGATTTAGCTAAATGCATATCAAGGAGGATTCAATTATGTAACCATAGTCAATGCAGTTAGCCAACCAAACACCAGTTCAACTGGTGCATAAAGCAATATACCAATATACATTGACCCAGTGTGTATCCCTGTAGCAGACCATAATCAAAAGCGGCTCAAATTGAAATATGCAAGACAAGGCAAGGATGTATAACAGAACCCACTTATGAATGAGTCAATTTATGGTCAATGAACAGCAATAAAGGTCACACAAGTGAAGTATCAGGTAGTGTTCATGTAAACAATTCATGCAATACACACAAGATGTATATTAACTCATGGTCATGGTTTCCAGATTTTAATTGAAAGCTCACAACAGTGCATACTTGGCACAATGCAAGAACAAAATGGGGCTGTGCTTCAGACAATAGCTAAAACTCAATAGTTCAAGCAATTCAGGTACATAGAGCAAAGTGATACCATGGTTAGACAGGACACCAACAATTATATAACCAACTATGAAAGCAATCAACAACCATATACAGGAGTAAGTTTCACTCAGTAATTCACTTGTAAGCATCCAGCTATACTCAATTCCCAGATTTAATTTCTACTAAAACCAGGTCAATGGTTGCAAACAACTTGAAGCACTCACAAAGCATCAGTGAGTTGGGTCATATATCAAAATTCCACGGAGCCAAACCTTGAGTCAATTTAGTGCCTAAGTTTATGGACAAAACAGATTAATTGACAAGCACGTACTCACACAGGATCAGTTGAATTTGTAATTGGGAACCTGGTTCCTCGAAAAGTATTCACTAATGAGAAGGTTAATGCAGCAGTCAATTGAACCTAAGCATGACAGAATTAAGTGCATGGGACCAAAATGCATGGTTCAGAATGGAGTCCATTAAAGAAGTCTATTTAATCAAGGAAAGCTCCAATATGAAAATCCAATTTAACTGCAGCATTCATTCTTACTAGCATCAACATAGACACACAAATTTATGTATCAAACAATACTTACACAACGCGTTACTACGAAGAACAATAGTGAATGGCCTGTAATGCCATAAAATTTACAGATTCAGTCCCAACAGTGGTCAACTGCAATCACATATTGACTTCTCGTTCAATTGCATATGCAGCATTGCCATACAATATCGTCAAAAGGGTGGATCATCACAGGATGTGAGAAGCCAAACAACCATGTACCCTAATCATAAACTGAAGCATTCAAATAGAACACCCCCAGACACAACAACCCATAAGCAAGCATCAGAATTGGGAAGCACTCACTCAAGGTATGCTTAGTTGAACCCTAAAGGTTTTCTCTCCTCGCACTGCCATTCGTAACCAATCATTCATCAAACACTGCAGAATACGAATGGGTTCAGAGCATACCTTTTCGCGACCCATATTAGAAACTTCGATGAAGACACACCAAAATGATGAGCTCGAACACTGGCCGGGAAAATAGGAATGCAGAAGGCAAATAGAAGGGTTGGGGAAAGAGGGTAAAGAAGAAGAAAGAAGAGTGAGAGAGCGAGAGTAAGATGGAAGTGGCAAAAGGAGAAGAGAGAAGAGTCGAGGGAGGGGAAAGAGGAGTGAACTGACGCAGGAGGGCGCGGAGAAAAGTGAGGGAGATTGCAAAGGGTCGCGAAATTTTAAATTAGAAAACAGTGCTCTATGTGTGGCGCTCAAAGCGCGGCTGCAGCGCCTAGAGCGTGGAATTCCAGAAGGCATGGCGCCCAAGGCGCCATCCTGGCGCCCAGGGGCGCGGAAGTTCGAGGGGCACGGCGCTCGTGGCGCGGCCATGGCGTCTGAGGTGCCATGAAGAAATTTGAAACCCAGCCGGCGCCCAAGACGCCGACTACAGCGCTCAAGGCGCGAGGAGCCAGAGAGAGTGGCGCTTGAGGCGCCCACATGGCGCCTGGGGCGCAGTAAGCAATTGTAAAACCCAGGTGGCGCCCAGAGCGCGACCCATGGCGCTTGGAGCGCGGTTGTGGCGCCTGAGGCGCCCAACTCCATAATGTTGGCGCTCTGAGCGCCGTCATGGCGCCTGAGGCGCCGTAACTTAATTACAGCTTTTTAATGGAACCAAATGAAAATAACATAATTGAAACATGCTAAATTATCAATGAATGCTAACCTAAAAGCATAATTCTAAACTTAAAATTGAGTTGCCTCTCAACAAGCGCTTGTTTAACGTCACGAGCCTGACGGTTAATCCTTTAAGGATCAAGGAGAGCGCAATGGGATGGTACTTGCATCCCCATCAAAAGAACCACCATGGTATGGCTTCAGCCGCCACCCATTAACCTTAAAAGGTCTGTGGTTATCTAGAGGAGAAATCTCTATAGTTCCATAAGGGAAAACTCTTACCACCACAAAAGGACCAGACCAACGGGATTTAAGTTTACCTGGAAACAGCCGCAATCTGGAATTATACAATAATACCTGTTGCCCCGGCTCAAATTCCTTGTGATGTATGTGCTTGTCATGCCATTTCTTGGTTTTCTCCTTGTAGAGCTTGGCATTCTCATAAGCAGCTAGGCGGAATTCGTCCATTTCATTTAACTGCAACAACCTCTTCTCCGTTGCTTTAGAGAGCTCAAAATTGAGGAATTTGGTGGCCCACATGGCTTTGTGCTCTAATTCTACCGGAAGATGGCATGATTTGCCATACACCAACTGATATGGTGACATACCAATTGGAGTTTTGAAGGCTGTCCGATAAGCCCATAATGCATCATCCAATTTCTTGGACCAATCCTTCCTAGAGCTACCAACGGTCTTTTCAAGGATTCTCTTCAATTCTCTATTAGACACTTCCACTTGACCGCTGGTTTGTGGGTGATATGGTGTGGCCACCTTATGGGTTACCCCATACTTAGTAAGCAAACTATCAATATATTTGTTGCAGAAATGGGTGCCTCCGTCACTGATTATTGCTCTTGGAACTCCGAAGCGAGTGAAGATATTCTTCCTCAAAAAGTTGGCAACAACCTTGGCATCATTAGTGGGCAACGCTACAGCTTCTACCCACTTGGAGACATAATCAACAGCCACCAAAATATATTGGTTGGAGTAAGACTTGGGAAAAGGTCCCATGAAGTCTATGCCCCAAACATCAAACAGTTCCACTTCCAAGATGTTGTTGAGTGGCATTTCATCTTTCCGGGAAATATTTCCCGTCTTTTGGCATCGGTCACAACTTTCCACAAACACTTTAGCATCCTTGAAGAGAGTGGGCCAATAATATCCACTTTGTAACACCTTGTGGGCTGTACGATTTCCTCCAAAATGACCCCCATAATTGGATGAATGGCAATGCCAAAGGATCTTCGGCACATCAAACTCAGCTACACACCTTCGAACAATCCCATCGGCACATTGAAAGTATAGAAATGGATTGTCCCAATGATATCTCCGGGAGTCATGCATGAACTTCTTCCTTTGCTGCCATGTCAGATCATCAGGTATGGCTCCAACAGCCTTGTAATTGGCCATGTCAGCAAACCAAGGAGTGCTCTCAGCTGCCATCATCTGCTCATCAGGAAATGCATCATTAATTTCCAACTGTGGGCTATCTTGAAGCTCCTTGTCTTGGATCCGGGAAAGGTGATCAGCTACTCTGTTCTCTACACCAGCTTTATCCCTAATTTCCAAATCAAACTCCTGAAAGAGAAGCATCCACCTCAACAAGCGAGGCTTGGCATCCTGCTTAGTCAACAAATACTTGAGAGCAGCATGGTCAGTGTAAACAATAACTTTGGACCCAATCAAGTAGGATCTAAACTTATCCAAGGCATAAACTACAGCTAGCATTTCTTTTTCAGTGGTAGCATAATTAACTTGTGCTTCATTCAAAATTTTGCTAGCGTAGTAAATGACGTGCAAAAGTTTATCCTTACGTTGTCCCAAAACAGCTCCTATAGCATATTGACTAGCATCACACATAAGCTCAAATGGCAAACTCCAATCAGGGGCAGTCAAAACAGGTGCAGTGGTCAATTTCTCTTTCAAAACATTAAAAGCATGCAAGCAATTAGAATCAAAATTAAATTCAGATTCCTTGACTAAAAGCTGACTTAAAGGCTTTGCTATTTTAGAAAAATCTTTGATGAATCGCCTATAAAATCCAGCATGGCCTAGGAAACTACGCACACCATTCACATTGGTGGGTGGAGGCAATTTTTCAATCAATAAAAGCTTAGCCTCGTCCACCTCAATCCCTTTAGAAGAGATTTTGTGACCTAGAACAATGCCATCCCTGACCATGAAATGGCATTTTTCCCAATTAAGCACGAGGTTGGTCTCTTGACACCTCTTTAGGACTTTAGAAAGGTTAAACAAACAAGCATCAAAATTAGAACCAAAGACAGAGAAATCATCCATAAACACTTCCAGAAATTTTTCTACCATATCGGAGAAAATGGATAGCATACACCTTTGGAAGGTAGCTGGTGCATTGCAAAGGCCGAAGGGCATTCTTCTATATGCGAAGACTCCAAAGGGGCATGTAAAAGCAGTTTTCTCCTGATCTTCAGGTGCCACTGGAATCTGGTTGTAGCCTGAGTACCCATCTAAGAAGCAATAATATTCATGCCCAGCCAACCGCTCTAGCATTTGATCAATAAATGGGAGAGGGAAGTGATCCTTCCTGGTGGCATCATTTAACCGGCGGTAGTCTACACACATTCGCCACCCGGTGATAGTTCTTGTGGGAATCAGATCATTATTATCATTCTGAATCACAGTAATCCCACCCTTCTTAGGTACAGTTTGCACTGGACTAACCCAAGCAGCATCTGAAATTGGGTAGATCATACCCGCATCAAGAAGCTTGACCACTTCTTTCCTAACCACCTCCTTCATCATGGGATTTAATCTTCTCTGAGGTTGCCTTACAGGTTTTACATCGTCCTCCATTAAGATCTTATGGGTACAAAATGAAGGACTGATGCCCTTCAAGTCTGATATGGACCATCCAATGGCGGACTTGTGATCCTTCAACACCTGGGTGAGCTTAGCTTCTTCCTCCTCAGATAAACTGTTATTAATGATGACAGGATAAGTCTTGTCTTCTCCCAAAAAGACATATTTGAGAGCTGCTGGAAGATCCTTCAACTCAAGCTTGGGTGCTCCAACTTCAATGTCTGAATCTTTCTTTTCTAGCACTTCCATGGTTGCTTCTTCCTTCTCTTCAATGACAGCCGCTTCTTGAATATCCATCAGATCTTCATGTTGTTGCTCAGGAGACTTGTCTGAATGGGTTAACCTGTCCAGCACATCAATCCTAAAGCAATCACTCTTATCAATGGGAGCCTTCATAGCATCGTATACATTGAAAGTGATGGATTCGTCAAACATTCTCAACTCTAATTTCCCTTCCGCCACATCAATGATAGCTCTGGCCGTAGCCAAGAATGGCCTACCTAGAAGAACTGGTATCTCTCCTTCTTCCATGTCCAAAACTATGAAGTCGGCCGGAAAGATGAACTTATCCACCTTAACCAATATGTCTTCAATAAACCCACTTGGTCTTCTCAATGATCTGTCCGCTAATTGCAATGACACTCGAGTAGGTTTCAACTCGGATATGCCCAATGATTTGCAAATTGAAAGTGGCATCAAATTAATGCTAGCACCAAGGTCACATAAGGATTTGCCAATATTAACATTACCTATGGCGATAGGTATGTTGAAACTACCCGGATCTCTGAGTTTAGGTGGAACACGTTGTTGGATGATTGCACTACATTCCTCCGTCAAAACCACAGTCTCGCATTCTTGTAGTTTATGCTTCTTGGAAAGCAAGTCCTTCATAAACTTGGCATAATTGGGCATATTAGCCAAGGCTTCAGCGAACGGAATATTGACTTGCAACTTCTTGAACATCTCCAAGAATTTGACATATTGCTTTTTCTGGTTTTGCTGCTTCATTCTCAGAGGATAAGGAGGTTTCTCAAATCTGGAAAAATCCAGAGGTTGCTTGGGATCAACTGGAGCTTTCTCCTTGCCTTTATCTTTTCCTTGCGCCTTGGAACTATTAGGAGCTTTAGCTGCTGCTGCAGAATTCTCATCTTCTGCAGAGTTTTCTGGTATTGCATCAACTGCTGGCCTTTCGTTCTTGTCTTCCCTTGGCACCACTTGAACTCTCTCCTTAGGAGCAATTACAATACCACTTCTAGTGGTGATGGCCTTAGCATGTTCCCTAGGATTAACAACAGTATCACTAGGGAATTGGCCTGGAGCTCGCTCAGCTAGTTGTCTTGATATCTGGCCAATTTGTGTCTCCAAATTCCTGATGGATGCACCTTGGTTCTTCAGATGAGATCTTGTCTCATTCATGAAAGCATCAGTGTTTTGGATGTGGTCATTAGTGGTTTTGGCCAGCTGCAACATAGCTTTTTCCAGCTCAGATGGTTCCTTGGGAGGGATGGGAGGTGGTTGTAAGTAATTATTGGATTTGTAATCCAAACCACTCCCATATGGCCTTCTCGGATAGTTACTTCCACTCCCGGAAGCTTGATTGTAGTTTCTCTGGTAGCCTTGTGGTGGTCTCTGATCATACCATACTCCGTTAACTTGAATTGGATCAGCCCCCACTAAGGTTGGACACACATTAGACTCGTGGTCCCCTTGGCAATATTCACACACAGCTGTGCTTGCCTTGATTGAGGAAGCTTGGGCTTTTGACACTTCAAGCTTGTCAAACTTAGCATTGAGGATGGCAAGCTGTTGTGATAGGAGTTTCTGCTCAGCCAACATTGCATCTGTGCTACCCAAATGAATGACTTCTCTCTTTGGCTGACTTGCCAAGCTTTCATTTTCGGTTCTGGCCAAAGAGTCAATCAATTCATATGTCTGAGTAGCTGTCTTGGATCTGATGGTTCCTCCAGCTGCTCCGTTAATTACCAATTTGGATTCAGGTAGCAAACCATTAAAGAAGATTCGCACCTTCTTCCCCACCGGCATATCATATTGAGGACAGAGCCGGATCAATTCTTGGAACCTCTTCCATGCCGCACAAAGGGTCTCTCTTTCCCGCTGTGTGAAGTTGGTGATCTCATTCACCAAGCGGTTATACTTCTCCATAGAGAAATATTCAGCAAAGAACTTTGCCATCAACTCATCCCAAGTGGTTATGCTGTTAGATGGTTGGCGTTGTAACCACCTGAGTGCTTTCCCTTTCAAAGCAAAAGGAAAAAGACGAAGTCGAATAGCATCATCTGTAACTCCCTGATGGCGGATGGTGTCGCATATCATCATGAAATGATCAGTAAAGCAATGAGGATCCTCATCATCCTCACCACCGAATTGATTCTTCTCCACCAAGCTGATAAGAGATGGGTGGATGTCGAAATGATGAGCTTGAATCGGTGGTCTCACTATGCTGGGAGCTGGACGGACAAACAATGGAGCAAGAATGTTCTCCATTAATTCGTCCTCCGGCCTTGGCTGCTCACGGTTGTTTTCAGCCATGTCTAGTTCCTCTTCAAAATTTTCTTCTTCTAGAGTTTGAGAACTAGACCCTTCTGCTTCCTTTCGTAGTCTTGTTAGCTTCCGATTCCTCCTTGCAGTTTTCTCAATTTCGGGATCAAACTGAAGATGGTCAGGGCTAACCGTACCTCGCATATACTCAGGAAACAGGTTAGAAACAAAGTGAGTCCAATCTTAAGGATAAAAAGTTATAATGTATTTGGCTAAAACAATCCCCGGCAACGGCGCCAAAAACTTGTTGCGCTCACGGCAAGTGTACCGGTCGCTCAAGTAGTAAAGTGAAAATAAGGGATTTGTCGTTCCCAACGAGGATTGTTTGGCCAAATGAACTATACTTTATATCAATAAGTTGGACAATAAATAGAAGGAATAAATGAGATTTGGTGGTTGTGTTGTTGTTTGCAATTTAAATTAACACTGTGTGTAAACATAAAC
>PYAF01004918.1:259351-272984 GCA_007407185.1 Glycine tomentella
GTCTGCACTATTTTACTCATATGGCGCGAATCGCGCCGTACCCCAAGCGGGTCGCGCCACATGCCAGAAAACCTTAAAAGCTTGGATTTCAAGCCTCTTTCCACGGATTCTCAGCTTAATCGTAAATCCTTAGCCCTTAAGCTTCAATTCTTGCTTAAACTAAGCTTAAACACATGATTAGAATTCAAGGTATTACAAAGCCTCTTAAAACTGGGTGACTATTCACAATATTTTTTTTTTAGAATTAAAGGGAAAACAACATCATCAACATCAACAACACCTTTAACCCAAATTAATTGGGGTCGGTGTTAGATGAACCCAATGATAAATCGAAAATAAAGCAAAAGAGAGAAACATAGTTAAAATAAAAGAATGGTGAGAAGAGAAGAGAAAAGAATTAAAGGGAAAACGTTTAAAGAAAAATAGACATACATACGAAGAAATCTCAGTTAAACTCCATGGTTAGACAGGTTAAACTATCATAATAAAAAACATGTTGAAAACATAAAAATAACATTTTTTGTTGAAGTCATGATTGTAAATTGTAGGTAGATATTGTTTTCTCGATTCATGATGTTATAGCAAGTTGTTATTGATGTGACCATATTTGTAATTGCCAGCGGCAAATGTGAGTCAAAAAAATCTTACACACGTTTCATCAAAATTTGAGTTTGTAGACCAAAATTTAAAAATATTGTCAGTATGCATATCCTTGACCACTATTTTCATTAAAAGACACACATTTAATGTATATATATTTTACATCTTAAATTGGAAATAAAATATTTCATATTATGATAATCCTTAATTGAATATTTTCTTCTTCTTCTTCTTCTTCTTCTTCTTCTTCTTCTTCTTCTTCTTCTTCTTCTTCTTCTTCTTCTTCTCTAGTAAGCAATTTGTGTTATGTGTATATTAAATTATAAATAGAATAAATAATGTCACAAGTCAAATTAACTGTTCATCTAAAATTTTAAAAAAAGTCATTTATTTTGAATAATAAATAGTTGACCATACTAAATAATGCAATTATCCATCAAATATATATAATATATTCATTTATTAAAATAATGAATATTTATAAGTATAAATAGTATTTGAATTGAATTACTCTTTAGTATTTATAAACTAATATGAAACACTGTGAATATATTTAATATATACAGTCAAATGTACTCATAATTTAAGTGTTATGTGTGTTATATATAACAACTTTATAAAATGGTTCTAGTTAAATTGAAAAAGTTTATTAGAAAAAAAGAGATCATAACAATTAACAAAAATATTTAACGAATATTTGTGCTTAATTTTATGTTGACACTTTTGATCAATTCAGAGGTGTCGAGAATGATCGGTCTTCTATAAATAAATAAAAATCACAAAGTAATACTTAGTGTTTCTGACTTTATAAAATGCTTCAAACTAAATGAATATCTTCAATTCTTTCGTAGACTAAAGAAAAAAAGTTTGAAAGCATGTTACTATGTCATCTAAAGATTTCTTAGTAAAACTCATTTCTTAGAAAAATTATAAATAACAAAATGCGACACAAGTAATAAGAAGAAAAACACAATAGTTTTTGGTAGCATATGTTCTCTTGACCGATATATTCATGTTCAAATGCATATATTTATGATAAAGAATTTCATTGAATAAATTAAAACAATTCCGAATTCATGAAATATAACATTCAATATTATTTTACATTAATTACATATTACATTAATAAATATTAAATTAGCACATCAAGAAGATTTGACTGACCAACTAACTTAAATAATATATTTGATATGTATTTATATTGATATAGACTTACATATAGAAAGATAAGATCCAAAAAGTTCTCACTTTTGACCATATACACCTGTTATGAGATTAACTTTCCTTGTATAAAGATCATATAGTGCTATAAATATGTAGCAAAAGTATCAATTGAATCGATAAATTCAAGAAGCTATTGTGTAAGTGTCAACATAACAAACACACAACAACAAGACAAGGCATAATGATGGCTTCGGTTAGGATTGTTTTTGTCGCGGTCGTTCTTGCTTTAACAACATCCAATGGTATTTTTCGTCAACATCTTAACATTGGAGCACATTAAAGCACATATGTTTTTTTATGTGTATGAAAGGACATACATATTATTCTAGGATTGTACTAAAAATTTTATGTTTTTATATCAAATTGCAGGGCTTGGATTCACTACTATACCAACAACGTCAGGTCCTGATCAATGTCACAATAATGTTGATTGCCAACTGAAGTTACCATACTGTAAGGGAATAGCCTTATGTCATAATGGAGTTTGCACATGCTACTACGAAGAGAAAGCAAGCATAACACAACACTGTCAAAATGATAAAGATTGCATTCATTTAATTTGTGCTCCGCCATGTGAAGTTTCGTATTGTGATGCAAAAAGTTCCACATGCAAATGCAAGTGTAACAACTAGAAAGATGCTAGAGATTTTATCACTAAACATGTAGTGGAGAATTGTTTTAAATAATAAGAAGAAAATGAATAAGTTCAATAGTTATTTTGTGGTATCCATTTCGTGAGATGCTTGAAATTTGTTATCTATACAAGGTTAAAATTCAACTTGTGATGTTCTATTTATTTTAGTCAATTCATAAAGGTTTTCATTCTAGAATTTTGTGAGACCAAATGTTGATTCTAAAATCTAAATTGGTAAACTAATCGACATATGTGAAGAACACACCACATGTAATTAGGTGTGCAACAATTGAAGAAAAATAATTAATTGACTATAATATTTTTTTAAAAAATAATTAATGCACAAAATATTATCGTATTGTAAAGACATTTCAAAAAAGCACAAGCCTCTTAAAACTGGGTGACTATTCAAAATCTTTTTATAGAATTAAAGGGAAAATGTTTAAATCAAAATATACATACATATGAAGAAATCTCAATTAAACTTCTTGGTTAGACAGAAGTTGAAAACATAAAAATAAAATTAAACTCCATGGTTAGACAAATGTTGAAAACATAAAAATAACATTTTTTGTTGAAATCATGATTTTAAATTGTAGGTAGATATTGTTTTCTCGATTGATGATTTTGTAGAAAGTTGTTATTGATGTGATCATATTTGCAATTGCAAGCGGCAAATGTGAGTAAATACAAATCTTACACACGTTGCATCAAAATTTGAGTTTGTGGAGCAAAATTTAAAAATATTGTCCGTATGCATATCCTTGACCACTATTCTCATTGAAAGACATACATTTAATGTATATATATATTTTACGTCTTCAGTTGGAAATACAATATTTCATACTATAATAATCCTTAATTGAATATTTCATTTTTCTTCTTCTTATCTAGTAAACAATTTTTGTTTTGTGTATATTAATTTAATAAATAGAATAAGTAACACCACAAGTCAAACTAACTGTCCATCAAAGATTTTTTTTTAAAAAAAAGTCATTTGTTTAGAATAATAAATTGTCGACTGAATAATGCAAGTACCCATAAAATATATATAATATATTCATTTCATTAAATAATGAATATTTATAAGTATAAATAATAACTGAATTGAATTACTATTTAGTGTTTATAAACTAATATGAAACACTATTATCAACTACATTCAAATGAGTTTGAGGTTGAATCATATCATTTTTTTTATTCTTTCAGTCCAAAAATGGAAGTAAAAATATTTTGTGTTCAAAAAAAGGAACCTACATTTGCATTTTTTGTTTTCATCCTAAAGACCTCTTTCCTTTGGTTCTAATTTATTACCCTGAAATAATGAATTGAGTTCGTATAGGCATTTTGGATTATGCTATTGAAATAGCCTTTCTTGCTATATTTTCTGGTACCCCACCCATTTCATAAAGTATTTTCCCAGGTTTAACGACAACTACCCAATATTCGGGAGTGTTTTAGTAGGTCTTACTGTAACCGATTTGTCTCGAAATATGCATACCCATATTTGTCCACCAGTCAAATTGACTCACATTTTAAGTGTTATATTTATTATATATAACAACTTTATAAAACCGTTTTGGTTAAATTGAAAAAGTTTATTAGAGAAAAAGATATCATAACAATTAACAAAAATATTTAATGAATATTTGTGCTTAACTTCATGCTGACACTTTTGCTTAATTCAGAGGTGTTAAGAATGATCGGTCTTTTATAAAAGAATACAAAATAATACTTAATGTGTCTAGCAAAATAAAACTCAAACTAAATGACTATCTCAAATTATTTCGTAGACTAAATAAAAAAGTTTGTAAGCATGTTAGTTTGTCATCTAAAGATTTCTTAATAACACTCATTTCTTAGAAAAGTTGTAACATAACAAAATGCGACACAAGTAATAACAGGAAAAACACAATAACTTGTGCTAGTATATGTTTTGTTGACCGGCATATTCATGTTCAAATGCATACATTTATTATAAAGAATTTCATTGAATAAATTAAAACATTTCTATATTCATGAAATATAATATTGAAGAATATTTTACATTAATTACATATTATATTAATAAATATTAAATCGGCACAACAAGAAGGCTTGACTGACCAACTAACTTAAGTAATATATTTGATATGTATCTATATTGATATAGACGTACATATAGAAAGATAAGATCCAAAAAGTTCACACTTTTGACCATATACACCAGTTATGAAATTAACTTTCCTTGTATAAGAGTCATATAATGCTATAAATATGTGGAGAAGTATCAATTGAATCAATAAACTCAATAAGTTATTGTGTAAGTGTCATCCTAACAAACACTACAACAAGACAAGGCATAGTGATGACTTTGGTTAGGATTGTTTTTATCGCGGTCATTCTTGCGTTAACAACATCCAATGGTATTTTTCTTCAACATCTTAACATTGGAGCACATTAATCACATGTTTTTTTAGGTGTATGAAAGCACATATATATTGTTGTAGGATTGTACTAAAAGCTTTATATTTTTATATCATATTGCAGTGCTTGGATTCACTACTATACCAACAATATCGGGTCCTCATCGATGTTACGATAATGCTGATTGCCAGTTGAAGTTACCATACTGTAAGGGAATAGCCCTTTGTCGTAATGGAGTTTGCACATGCTACCAAGAGAAAGCTAGCATAACACAACAGTGTCAAAATGATGAAGATTGCATTCATTTAATTTGTGCTCCGCCATGTGAAATTTCGTATTGTGATACAAAAACTTCCACATGCAAATGCAAGTGTAAGAACTAGAAAGATGCTAGAGATTTTATCATTAAAAATGTAGTTGATAATTATTTTTAATAATAAGAAGAAAATGAATAAGTTCAATAGTTATTTTGTGGAATCCATTTCATGATATGCTTGAAATTTGTTATCTATTACAGGCTAATATTGAATGTGTGATGTTCTATTTTTTTTTAGTTATTTCATAATGGTTTTTGTTCTTGAATTTTGTGAGATCACATGTTGAATCTAAAATCTAAATTGGTAAAGTAATTGACACATGTTGAGAACACACTACATGGAAAAAGATGCACAACAATTTTTAAAAACAAATAAGTAATTGACTATTTTTTTAAAAAATAATTATTGTAAGATAGACATACATTCAAAGAAATCTCGATTAAACACCATGGTTAGATAGGTTAAAAAAATAATATAATACATATTGTAACCATAGAAACAACAAATTGTGTTGAAATCATGATTTTAAATGGTTGTTTAGATATTTTTGTGATTGATGATGTTGTAGGAAGTTGTTACTAATGTGTCTGCATTTGCAATTGCAATGTAGCAAAGGTGAGTCAAAAAAATCTTACAAAAATTGGGTCAAAATTTGGGTTTGTTAATCAAAATTTTAAAATATGGGTTGTATGTATATCCTTGATCATTGTTCATATCAAAAGACATACATTTATGTACATATATTTTAAATATTTTGTTCTTCTTATTTTTATTATTATCTAGTAAGCAATTTGTGTTATGTATATATTACATTAATAAATAGAATAACTAATGCCACAAGTCAAACTAATTGTCCATCTAAGATTAAAAAAAAAACTGTTTATTTAGAATGATAGATAGTTGACCAAATTGAATAACGCAAACATCCATCAAATATATATAATATATTCATTTCATATAAATATTGAATGTGTGTAGGTATAAATAATATTTGAATTGAATTATTTATGCTTAATTTCATATTAATATTTGTGCTCAATTCATAGTTGTCAAGAATGACATGTCTTTTATCAACAATTTCCACAATATAATACTTAATGTGAGTTTGAAAAAAATAAAACTTTTCAAACCAAATGACTATCTCTAGTTCTTTCATAGATTAAATAAAAAAAGTTTGACAGCAAGTTAGTATGTCATCTAAAGATTTCTTAGCCAAGTTATAACAACATAACAAAGCACGATGTTGCGAACTTGGCAAGTGCACCGGTCGTACAAGTAATAAAGTGATAAATACAGATATCGTTCCCAACGAGGATTGTTTGGTCAATTAAATCATAAATTGTATCTCAAGGTTGGATGACAAAAAGGTATTTGAGAGAGATGTTGTTGGACAAAGTAAATTAAAAACTAAAGATAAACATGAAGGATATATATACAAGATAGATAATGGGTGTACCAAATGCAACCTAAGGTAACTAGGGACTCACACTTAACATTCCTAGCATTCTTCATGGATTAATTGCAACATTCATTTACACTACCTATTCAGCTAATGTGTTCTTCTTATATTGACTAAGCTTTGATGTCTCTTCACTTAGTTCTTTAACTCACATTTCAACCCTAATCTCTTAGTGATCTTCCGCAAGTTAAGCATTAAGCAAACACATAAATAAGTCAAGCTGCAAGCACCCATCCCTATGTCTAGGTAATGTTAGCAAGTCACCACACTTTGTTCCAAGACTAGAGCCCCAATATGTCTATTGTGAACCCTAACTCTAAACTCTTAACTAGGTTAGCTACGCCTAGAGAAGAGATGGAAGCATTAAGGCAAAGTGTAATGAAATAGCATAGCATAAAGGAACAATAGCATTCATTCCATTCCAAATGAAAGTTACATAGAATGTTTGTCCTAAATACAAAAGGAAACTAACCAAACCTCAGAGGGCTGGCCTTGGTACAACCAAAAAGAAAGCATGAATGGCTGAGATGAAAGCAAAGAGAGGAAGGGAAGAGGGAAGAACCCTCTTCCCCTCACACCCAAGCCCTAGCTAAGCTTCCAAGCCTCCTTTCTCCCTTGGTGAGTGATTTTTCGTGCTGGAAGGTTGCCTCAATGTTGTGGGTTCAAGTATTTATAAGAGGGTAAGTGAAAACTCTGTTTTGCCCTCTCTCAGCGTTCAGAATCGCACAAACAGCAGGTTTCCACGCTTGGGGCATGGCTATCCAGAGAAATTTGCAAATGGAGGCACTTTCCCACGCCTGGAGCGTGGGATCCCACGCCTGGGGCGTGGACTTCCAGAGATGCCTATGTACCCCCGATAGTACATAGGCTTGATGTCGCGGTAGCTTCTGTTCTGCATAATTCTCTGCTGTTTTCACCTGCTAAACATCAATTCTAGACCCAAACACCTCATTAAAGCACATAAGATATATTCATACCAAAAGGAAGCTATTTATCATATAAAATGATGCATTTAACGATCTAATTAAGCTTGTAAAACATCATGTACTAGGCACATATCACACGACACAAGTAATAAAAAGTAAAACACAATAACTTGTGCTTTGGATTGGCCAACAATAGCTTAATTTTAAATGAGATTGTAATTGGAAAATGTTTTCTTTGTTTTGAAATGTGATAAAATTCTTATTAAACCTCATAGTTAGGCATAAGATGAGGCTTAATGGTTATCTTTTGGATGTCATTGAGCTTAAAATATTTTTTAAAATGTGTAAAAGATTGACATTTAATGAAAGAACTTAGGTCTTTTTATCTAAGGAATTAGAAATTAAAATATTATTTTTGAACTATGATGGAAATTAATATTGAATTTTAAGTTAGATATCTTATCTTAATATAAAGAGAGTTTGGTTCGGCGAAATCTAACCCAACAACTTTAGTCATTTGAACTTTATATTGTTTTATTGTGTGTTTATAAAAAATCTAAAAATATTATAACTTACAACTTTGTTTAATTTATCTTTATTATTGAATATCATATTCAAATCATTATTATTCATTTGTTAGTTTAGATAGTAAAAACTTGTGATATTTTTTAAGTATTGTATAAGTTCTTGTGAGAGCGATAATTCTTATTTATCGAATAATATTTGACAGTTTGACACATTTGTCAAAGAGTTAACAATTTCTAAATTAGACCAAGACTTTTTTTTTTTATTTTCTGTAGGCTTTGCCTTGTTTCGAAATTTAAAAAGTCCTGACTAGCAAATATTTGTAAAACTTGTGATTTAATTTTGTTAAAACAGGAACTGGGATAAGTAACATTCAAGTCCATGTTGATAAAGGGAAGGTTGAGGAAATTAGTGGACAGTGGAAGCTGCAAAGAGAATCAAAGGCAAATAATGACTGGAGGTGTGGCCATTGGTGGGAAATTGGATATGTTCGAAGGCTAGAGATGCCAGAGGATGCAGATTTGAAGATTATTGAAGCGTAAATATGTAATAGCAGAATTTTGTAAAGGGCTCTAAGGGAAAGGATGTGGATTGAACTTTGAAGAAGTGTAAAATTAAGAGAAAAGTACAATTTTAGAGTTTGTAATAGCTAGTTTAGTTGCGAATGAACTTGATATATTTGACAATAGTTGACATTTGACAAACTTAGAACAATCAAATATACTAGTACAAGAATATATTGTTTTGGCGTGAATGACCTTTTGTGAAATGTGTTACGAATGATTCTCTTAACTAATTATGAGAATGATAGGCATATGACATTAAGTGAAGTCACATATTATTTGCCTTAATTCCTAGATACAGTGGTGCAAATTGAATTGATATTAATGTTCTGTTTGAATTTGAAATAAAATAAAGAGAGAAAAAATTAAGAAGGAAAAAATAGAAATGATAGAAATAGAAGAGAAATTGAATGAAAAAATTGTGTTGTTTGAATGGACAAAAATAAGAAGAAAAATAGAGAAATTTCTCTTTATCTGTTGGGATGAATGGAAAATATAGTAAAAAAGATAATTATAACAAATAAAAAAATATAAAATATTTTTATATTCATTAAAAATTTAATTTTTACTTTATAAATTTTTAACATAAAATTATTTGTTAATTTTTTACTCCATTATTTAATTCTCTTATTACAGGAAATTAAAATTATTCAATTTTGCAATTGAGTGAAAGATTAATGAAACCATACAAATGAGAGTTAGATAGCTTCTCCTTTGTGCCATCATTAACTCTTTTCCAAAACATGTCGTAGATGGGAAGAATTTTATTTAAGTGAAATCCATAGAATTTTGACATTTTTCCCTTGTATTTCTCCTCAAGCAAACATATTATATTATCTAAATCAACAAATCTCTTCTAATTCACTTCAAATTGTTCCCAAACAAATCAATAAAAACAAACAAAATGTTAAGTGTAAGTGAAATTATCTAACAAATATATAAGTTATGCCCAGAAATTAAGTGAGTGACGTGAGATTTTTTTTAATATTTTTTAACCTTTTCCATGTTAGTAGGCATGTGTGTGTATAAGAACGTGCCTTCAAAAATAAAGGGAATACAAAGTTTTCCACCACAGCACAGCATAAAATATATTGAAAGTTTAAGGTTTTCATGGAAAATACGAGAAAGGTTAAATACATTCTTACGGATCTAAGCTAGTAAAAGGAACGATGCTTGTTTTAAGTTACTTATAATATTAACTCTCACAAAAGAATACATTATTGTGCATTGTTTCCCTAAAACAGAAATTGGGACAGCAATGAATTCTGTGTGCAACTAGGAAAATTGAAATTTCATGCCAGGGCCCAATAAGTGTCCAAATTCTAGAAGAAAAAGCAATACAATAATGCAAATAATCAATAACACCTTAAGTTCAGGTAAATGTTGGAACCATGATTAATCCAAAAAAAATGAAATTGTTGGAGAAAGGATAATGATAGAGGTCCCATCGATGGGCGAAAATTCTTGTTGCAATGAAAGTTTTACATGTGACAACAGTTACACTCAAATCATACTGTACAAAATGCAATGAACAAAGTTGGTTAACCTTCTTGTCATTTAAACAACACTTTGGTCACGAAAACTATAATGACATGATTGTTATTAGTTAATTTGAATTAATGTGTCAGTTATAGACATATTTTATTTGTTGGATTCTCTTGAACGTGAGCCTGATGCCAAATGAAAAAAATAATGATCCTAAAACTTTATAAAGGATGAAAATAAACAAAATTATGCATATGTTTTCTTCTTTTAACATATGGGCATCGATGAGAATGGAACATTCCCATTCCCATCCAACTCAAACTCGGGCCTCCTCAGCTACACTAATTCTTCTTACTCATCGTGTACATCCACATGCCATTCCGTACTACCAAACAAAGAAAGCATTATCTTGTTTGCTTTGCTCCTTTTTTTCTTCTTGGTCTTTTCCTTTTTATTAATGTTAGTTCCAATAATTTAGAATCTTATACCTAGACAAGGAATATTGTAAAAAACGGTTAACGAAATTAAAAACTAAAAATATGAAAAATTTATATTTCTCACCGGCATCTCACATCACATGGGTTATGTTCTCCAACGTGATGAGTAAATCAAGATTTTAATGCTAATAAATTGTAGCTTCGTGACTACAATTTTTTTCCTCTTAAAAAATACTACAGTTTAAATGAAAAGGGACGTTGTCGTGGTAAATTCTTGTTAGTTATACTCGATTAAAATATTAGTTCTAATTGGATAAAGTTTTTTATATACATTTGTTAGAAAAATAAAATAAAAAATTAAAATTAATTTTTCTTATAAGTTAAATTTAGTTTATGCATAAATTAATTTATATAAATTCTCTCATATTAGTTTATTCAAAAATCAATTTTAGCCAATGTATAAACTAATGTTAACTAATAAAATAAAATAATTCATTTTTTTATTTTCTTCTTTCATAAATACTTAAGAAAAAAATTATCTAAATAAGTCTACTAATAAAAAATTGGTAAATTACATTCACACTTCTTATATTTTTCTTAAATTGCATCTTATACCCCTATCTTTTTATATATTATTTTTACTCCCCTTTTGTTAACGTCAATTGAAATATATGAACATAGAAATTGTCCGTTAGATTAAATTACATTCGCACTCCTTGTATTTTTTTCAAATTGCACTTGATACCTCTTCCTTTTTATACATTACTTTTACCTGATTATGACAATGTCCAGGAAGCCAGACACAATGGGGATGGTGGCTGAAGCTACGGCGGGGATAAGGAGGTGGTGGAAATGGATATGATACGATAGTTCCTTCGGCCGGAGTAGGTGCGCCCGGATGTCGTGCTAGTGGGTGAGGATGACCATGAGGAGAAAGAAATGTTGCTGTCGTGGGAGAGGGAGGAGGAGGAGAAGAAGGTGATGGTGTTAAGTGAAGATGGATTGTTGAAGAGGATAAGAATTTGTAAAATCCAAGATATGATTTTGAGGAAGAAGATGAAGGTATTTTAGACATAAGTTTTTATTAAAAGTCATGTGACTAATATGTGTCTACTTTTTGTTAATTTATTAAACAATATTTAGGAGGGAAGATATTTAAGTATAATGTGATGGGCTAAACAATTAAGAAGTTTTTTATAGGGTATGAAAAAGGAAAAATACCGAGTACAATTTTAAAAAAAAATACATAGTTACAAGTATAATTTACTTAAAATAAAAATAACAACCACTTCTTTAGGGGTATTAAAAAATGCCCATTTCATATAATTATAATCTATGTAACCTTTAAAATTTATTATTGAAATCAATGGAACTTCTTTAGATCTCAAGAATGTATAGGAGGATTTTAACGAGATGGGGTAGGCACAAATGGACCCAAAAGACTACTGAAATTGGTGGGATGTGACCGCATAGACTTGCATTGCACAACACTTCATCACCTCGCACCCAAAAAGTCAAAAACTTCGCATAGGCAATTCCATAAACAGGTATAAGACACTCTAGAAATTGTCGAGTTTAAGTAAAAAGATAAATTAGAAACATTATTTAAAAAGACAATGCTAAAATGCCCGTACCTTTCGCATGCTAAGCGAAGGCTCTACCATCTGAGCTACATTCCCTAGCATTATATAATTTCTTGTCTTTTTATATAATGTGAAATTAAAAAACCGGAAAGCTTCATTCAGTTTAAGGCTATTAACATGATAAACAAATGGAGTGTAGTAAGCTTATTTTCGGAAAGAAAAAAAAAGGGTTAACAAATGGTATATTTTTTGTACTAAGCCACGAAAAGGTAACAAATGATATAATTTAACATTTTACTCTTTATTATATTTTTGCGCGCGCCAACTATTTACGCACATATGTTCATATACAAATTAAGTTTTAAAAATACAACGGGGTAAGCAAATTTGTACATTTAATTTATTCACTTTTTTATACAGTAAAAAAATATTTCATGTACAAATAGTTTCTTTTAGTAAGATTTGGTACCCATTTTCAGATGTTTTGAGCAAGATAGAGTAAGTAACCTGCTAGCATAGACTTTGTGCAAAGAAAATATCACATCAAATGAACATGTTCATGTGATATGTCAACCAAAATTATCATTATAATTGTAAAATATGATAAAAAAAAGTAATTTGATATAATAAAAATATTTTATGTATTAAGAGAATTTGGTTCAGTTGATTAAATAAGATATATAAGTATTATAAATTTTCTGATATCATAATTAATTCATATAAATAATAAAATAAAAACATTAATTGTACTTTGAAATATTAAAATAAAACATTTTACACTTACGATTATAAAATAAAATAAGATAATGGATTAACCCTGTGTTTGATACCCGAGAAATGAAGAGAAGGGAAGCAAGAGGGAAAAAGATCACTGTTGTTGAATGTCACAATATTGTCTTTCTTCATTGGCTAGTGAATAGTGATTGATGGGGTCCTCTTTCCTAAAATGATTATTTTATGAAAAAAAAATCACTAAACAATTTTAATATTTCTCATTTATTTTATTCTATTTTTCTTCACTCAAACAATCTTTATTTCTATCTTAATTTTTTCACCTACGAACTTCCTCTATCAAACAAAGCATAAAAGTATATTTTAGTATAACATGATTTTGAATAATTAACGTAATTGAGATTCAAATATGTAACGGTCTTCTTAGTGAATTCCAAATTATTATTTCATCCCTCCTCGGGATTTTCAGATTAAGCAAATAGGATAATTTCATTTTAAAAAGTCTCAGCTCAGGAGTCAAGAGACTCAAGACAGTAGTAAATAAAATATATTTTTTCTGTCACTTACTGTAAGAAAGAATGTGTTTGTCTCTGGCGATTTTAAACACTTGTAGCGCTTGCTATGTCACAAATAGACAGGCAAAAAAACCAATAAAATACAAAAAAAATAAAAAATTACCAATATGGGGCAACGGGGAAACTATTTACAAATATGGGGCAACTGGTCACGCCCAGAACTGGGC
>PYAF01004918.1:274672-306840 GCA_007407185.1 Glycine tomentella
TCATATAAAAATTTAGAAATTATATTAAATAAAATAATATATTAAAAATTATTTATACCAAAAATCCAGAATATATTAAATAAAATCATATAAAATTATAAAAATATACTAAATAAAAAAATATTATTAAAAGTAAAATAGATCATATCTATCATGAAGATCAATCTAAAAATACTTTCAAATTAAATAAAAATAAAAAAATAATATTAAATAAAAATAAAAAATCAGCGTTAATTTGATCGCTAACAGTTTTTGTGACGGAATTTTTGGTCGCAAACAAAAAAATATAAAAGAACCCAAAAATTCCGTCGCTAAATCGGTCGCCCCAGATAGGTAAATAGTTTGAAAACAACCCTAAATTGGTAATTTTTTTATTTAAAATGTATTATTTAGGTTCTTTTGCCAATGTTTGATTGTGCAAAAATGCGAAAAAAAAAATTTAATTTGACATGGATCTCACATTTTTATATACTTTAATTTAAAATTTTTATCTCAATTTCATTTGTTTCTGCTCTACGGTACCTAGGCTGATATACATGGATTTTACCCTACCAAGACTAAAGAGGTAAACCAACTTGTCTTATTAATGTAATTTTGAAAAATGCTAAAATCCATAGTAATCTTCCACATGCCTAGCTAGCTATATGCACCTAGTGAAGTCATTCAGAGGCATAAGTATGCAGGCCACAACGCAAATTTTATGCTTTCAACTGCATTGATTACTTTATTCACTTGTCTCATACCACTTTGGAGTTGTTAAAATAAAGAGATCTAGAGAAAGTAGCTAACCATATTCAGTTTATCATGTGCAACTCATCTATGAAAAAACCAAAAAAATCAAATCTGGTTCAATTCCAGAAATTATTGATCCACTAAAAATAATGCTCTATCATCTATAAAGTAATTACTTGAAATTGTGGAACCCCTTGTGATTGGTAGATCACAACACCTTAGTGTATATAACAACCAAATGATAACCACGACATGTGATTGTGATTGGTAGATCAATGTCTTTGTGAAGGGACATATGATTATGCATCTGAAGGGAGACCTAGCGAATTTCTATGGAAGATGAAACTTTTTTTTTTTCTTTACCATGATCGGAGTGAGGTTCGAACCTATGAAATCATGCGTATTACTCCAACCTCCCACCACTAAACTGACTTTAGTGGGTTCGAAACTCTTTGTACATACTTATGCAATAAGCATTGCTTGAGAAACTATCAATCCTAATAAAGGAAATTAAATAGCACAGGCTGCTTCTTATTATTATCATTTTTGAATTAAAAAAAAAAACTTAGTAAGATTTGGTACCCATTTTCAGATTTTTAGAGCAAGATAGAGTAAGTAACCTGCTAGCATAGACTTTGTGCAAAGAAAAAACTAAAGGGTGTCTGATTGATCCCTTGGAACTTTAGCTGACACTGAATTGCTACCTTTAAAGGGCAAGATCTGAGCATCATGTGTGAGATTGTGACAGGAAGAATTTTGAACTTTATTCTACAATTAACATGGGAAATAAATGAGTTGAGCACTGTTAGTATAGTGCAACAGGCTCAGTTCAAAACTTTATTTGGTGCATGGAGAAGATGAGTCAATTCCATAGGCATAGGAAAAGGACACAGAATGTTGCCGAGTACCAAGAAGTGAATGGAAGCACCAACTACTTTTAACATGTGAGGTGGTATGTGACTTGCTTTCACTGTATATTCCAATTCTGCTAAGTTGGCACAGAAAGTTTTGTACTAACTTTTCTTGGAAAATGAAAGGGAAAATTCTTAGCCCCAATCTAAAGCAACAGAGAAAATATAGTTGTTTAATTCTAAGCAGGTTGGCAAACGTTTTGGATTTGGATGAAGTAATGTTGGATCCTTGCACAGCAAGAGGGTTGAATAATGACCATTAATTTATTCTTCTTTTATTGGTAAGGAACATTAAAGTAGAAATCTTGGAGATTTGAGAATAAATTAACTTAATTAAGGGATCTATCTAGTTTTACTGAACATTTTTATCTGAATTCACAGATATAACATAATTATGCTTAAAGATTCTTTTACTAAAAATATATGCTTGAAGATATCTAGGGAAGTTTGATTAGAATGAAACATTCAGCAACTTCAACATAAATGTTGCATTTATTTTTAATAATATATACTTATAGGAGTGAAATTATCAGTATAAAGTGAAATAATCATGCGTTATATTTAATGCTTAGATACATCTTACATTATCAAAATTTAGTTACTCCTCCTCTTTAATTTATCCTTACTGTTTGGTTCTCACCAAGTACAATTTCTCTAATGGGTAAAATAACAGTACAGCATTAAAAGTAGGTGTTAACTACATGTCTGAAGAAAAATCTCAATTGCATTTACATAAAACTAAAATAGTTCTAGGGACGCAAATCATGCTATCAACAACTTTTTGGTTTTCAACTTTATACAACACTTCACTCTATCATTATTATCAATTTTTAATGAAATTCAAATAATATTAAAAGATGTTTAGGGAGTAATGGAGTCTAGCAAATCGTAATTCCAGTTTGTACGAATTGATGCTCCAATTTAAGGAAACAGAGAGTTCAATAATTCTTTCATATTAAAGCATCCATTTCTTATTCTTTAAGGTAACTTGATGCCACCAAACTATCAATTTTTATACATCGCCCTGTTCATCAATAGTACTTTTGAATTTCTTAAAGTCTTAATCGGTAGGTATATATAGCTTTGTTCAATCTAACCCGCATATCATAACACATAATAAACTATGCATAGTCTGTTTGTTAATTACAAGTATTTTTTTTTATGCGATTTTATCACTCTTCTATGTATGAAGCTATGAAAAATATTGAATGAGTGTATTTTACTTCTTAACATAGAATTTGTAGGAAAGGATCTGAATTTGATTTCCACAAAATATATTTTTGGAGACTGATAATGAATTTTGAGTGTGACTAAACATTGATCAAAGATCAATCCTATATTTAATCAAAAGGATCAAAACTTATAAGAATATTTTAAAGAAAAGTTTAAAACTCTAATTATGGTGTTACTAAATCAAAAGAAATTATGAAAAATGTTTTATGCATAATTTATACGCATTATTTGGAATACTTTATAACTACGCAGCATTTTGTAATCTCTTTTTTATTATTTAAGAAGTAGATATACAACAACTCAAACCTATAATTAGTATCTAAGTTCCATTGAATCTCACGCCTAAGTGATGACTAACTAATATTCCATAATTAGATAGTTATCTTGTCACCAAATTAAATAATTGATGTTTAGGATACTAGTCAATAGAAGTAAAAGATATATTAGTAAAAGAGTGAAAAATGATATATTTTCTATAAAGGTATTTTTTCTTCAATATAATTTTGTCTCCCGTTTGTCCTATAAACTTTTGGTATATCATTTTATCTCCCCTGTCTTTGTCAGTGTATAAATCAAAACATCTATTATAATGTTTTTTTAAAAAATAAATCTATTATAATAACGTTGAACATTTAAAAACAACTTTTCGATTGTTACAGTTACTATTTACTCTATAAACTATTGAATTTTATAATCAAATTTATCGACATCATGGCATGAGAATAGACAAACTATTGCCCAAGAACTCGGATCTGAGAGTGATATTTTCCAATTTCAATGTTAAAAGCTTCAAGAATTTTTATAATGATGAATATTATGATTGGTACATTTGTCAAGACAAAAGGCAATAATGGGAAAGGAGACTATACTACTTATACATAAGAATCTTACAACACGTGACCCCCACAGCATTTAAAGGTTAGAATTTAATGAATCTACTCAAATTATTATTATTTTATAAAACATTGTTATTATCCTTTTAAACTTGCTCACACAACTTCTTGAAATAATCAACACCTGCATTCTGATACTTATTGACTTATTGTTAATATTCATAATATGTATTTTGGAATTCTCTTAAAAAAAAGTTAATATTCACAAATTTGTGATTGTTAAGAGTGATTTTGCAAACTCAAAATGAGTGATCTACTCAAATTATTATTATTATTATTATAATTTTTTTTGTGTTAATCATCTAATATATGAAGAGACAGAAATTCTGATTAATTCAAAATTTGATAAAAAATAAATAATCTAATAAAAATTATTTTTATAAATAATAAACTCAAACAATACTTAAATAATTTAATCTTAATTTTAATTTTAATATATTAATGAATGAAGTAATTGAAAAAATAAAAAACAGGTCAGGCCAGGCCTAACGAAGTCTGATCTGACCTGTTTGCACCCATATATATACGTCAAGCAAATTCTTTAGACAGTCATAATTTTTTATAGGAATGTCCGATAGAGGCGTATTTTATGTCAAAACGCTCGAAATTGAATGAAGTAATTGAAAAAACAAAAAATAGGATGCAATTCACTAATCGATTAAGTAAAAAAATCAAAAAACGAGCAATTATTTGGAGGCTAAAAGACAAAATCGCATTTTTGAGGCACTTAGAGGCCTCGTTTGGGAAAAAATTTTGGGCAAATGGGGACTTGCCCAGACCTTCTCCTCTCGATTTCGAGCGCGTGGCCACCGATTTCGCGTCAATCGGACGTCCCAATCAAAAGTTATCGCCTTCCGTAATTTTACGAAAAATCGCGAAAACCCTGCACCCCCATTTTTCCCTGCCATGTGGCGCCACCAAGGCAAACACGCCCCATTTGGGTGTGTTTAAACACGCCCCAAATGGGCGTGAAGCCCTGTCCCATTTTGCTAAATATTCTTCAATTTACCCCCTTTTTCTAATTAAATAATTAAATTATATTTTTTTTAATTTTTTGCCACATATTGTTACATTAACTCCTTTGAATATGCAAAACAATAAATTCCCTAAATAACGTTGATATTCACAATTTGTGATTTAAACGAGTCGTTTTGGAAATTTTAAACTCAAAAAGATTTCTGTAATCAAAGAATTTGGGTTAATTTGAACGTTCAAAAGAAGATAGTGAAACTCACAGTACCAAACAAAGTAACAAACAGAACATCATGTAATCTATCATCATCATCTAAAGCAAACACGTCAAGAAACAAATCATAAAAGTTTCACTTTGTTTTAGGATTTTTTTTTTACTTTCTTCTCTCTCACTATTCACCTCTCTCTTCTTTGTGTTTGTGGATCATCCTCATTCATTCATCAATCTTCCTGCCTGCTAAAGCAACAGTTTTTGATATATTGTTATTTGTTATCTTTCAAAACAATTCATGGCCCCACATTAGTCATAGTCTCTCTCTCATATGCTTCTCTAACTAAGTGCTTGTGCTTCAAAATGGTCACCAAAAACCAGAACTGGCCTCCATTATCACTCACATCCACACCACCACCTCTTTCAAATTCGAAGGTACCATTTTGTTTTTTTCTCATTTCTATATCCATTTTTCCAATCTCCACCTCATTTTAAATCATGGGTTGTTCTTGTTCTTCAGTTTCATTGCACCACCATGCTTAACAATATAATCTTTTTATCATGTTGAGGATTCAGAATTTTGAGGGTGATGTGCTCCTCCTAGACAACAAAGAGCAAAGATTTGGAGCAGAAACAATGGTGGGGACTCCAATTAATGGAAGAACAAGGCAAGCTTTCACAGTTGTCAATGGCGGTGGCCACGATCTTGGCCCCAGTAGTGCTCCTCCAAGCAATGCTGGATCGGATTATGGTGTCATAGAGTTCACCAGAGAAGATGTGGAAGCATTGCTAAATGAGAAAGCCAAGAGAAAGGACAGATTTAATTATAAGGTTAATTAAAGTTTGGAATTTTAATTAAGGAGTGTGTTGCTTGTTCTGATATTTGGATTTGAGATCAAATTGTTCAAGGTTCATGGCTTAGTGTGTTGTTTGATTTAAATGGTACAAGGTGTTGCTTGAATTATTGCTTGATTACTCATATATTAAATTATTAACATCATGCTCTATACTTTTAGGAACGATGTGAAAATTTGATGGATTATATAAAAAGGCTTAAGGTTTGTATCAGATGGTTCCAAGACCTTGAGATGTACTACTCTCTAGAGCAGGAGAAGCTAAAGAATTCACTGGAAATGACCCAGAAAAAATGCATAGAAATTGGTAAGATTAGTTTTCAATTTGTGCTCCCCTTTTAATTATGAAATACTCTTGCTGATTTTGACTCTCAAAATGCTTTGAATTGTTTGATCATAGAGTTGCTGCTCAAAATCAAGGAAGAAGAATTAAATTCAATTATCACAGAAATGAGAAGGAATTGCACTTCCTTACAAGAAAAATTGATCAAGGAAGAAACGGAAAAGTTGGTAAGAAAGAATTTTAGTCAATTGGATGAAATCAAAAATGGTGAAAGGAAATGTCATATGATGAACTCTAAACTTTTTATTATCTTTGTAAATACAAGGCTGCAGTGGAGTCTCTTGTTAAAGAGAGAGAAGCTAGGCTTGACATTGAGAGGTCACATAGTACTCTGTCAGAGGACCTTGGAAGAGCACAACGAGAGATGCAAAGTGCAAATCAGAAGGTGAAATAAACACTACAATTCCAATTCAATGAATTTCTTTGATTCTTTCTACTTCTCCTCAATTTTTTTCAATCTTTCGTGAATTATGCTAAAAAATAAATGTCTTCATCTGTGAACTTCTGCAGATAGCATCACTCAATGAAATGTATAAGCGGTTACAGGATTACATTACAAGCTTACAACAGTACAATGGAAAACTTCACTCTGAGCTTTCATCGGTTGAGGATGAACTTAAACGCGTAGAAAAGGAGAAGGCTTCTGTAGTGGAGAACATCACCTTGTTAAGGGGTCAACTTACTATATCCGTTGTGAGTTTGCTTTCACATGTGAACTGTTTCAATTTTGAACTCAACTAGTCTGTATACATAAAATTTTCTGTCTTAGTAGATACATAAAAAAGCTTTGCGATGATCACAAAAATATGGAAGCTGCAATTTTTGTGGACATGGATAGATGATTAGAGAGAATCTGATGATTTTTACCCTCTTGGTCGTCAACTGGTTTTGAATGAGTGATTTGTGAATAGAGTAATGCTTAAGGAAAATAGTTTATTATTCAAAAGTAGCCAATATTCATGCAATGATAAACCTTCAAATTTAATGATAAAAAGGAACAGAGAAATTTATCTTTTCCCTAAAACATTAGCATTTACAATATTAGAATCTTTTGGACTATCTTTCTGTTTGCAAGGAAAAAAAAAATCACTCCAGAAGAAAATTTTTTACCTCTTTGAATCTTTAAGTCCAATGATAGTATCTCTGACTAAGGTTCTATTATTTCTCATAGTGTTTTGAAAGTGGAGGATAAGGTATTTTAATAAAATCAAATGTACAAGAATTCAATAACACTTCATATATTAAAGAAATTGGAATATTAGTGAAAATAACAGAGAGTAACAAGATGTTGCTCCTACAGGAACTGATGCTTTTGGTCATTCTGCATTTTTTATAGTGGTGGAAAGTGAAAACTATTTGATCTTAAGGTATAGCTGCCCTATAGATCTCATAAGAATCCTTGTTAAGAAGGATCAAAGAACTGAAAGTGCTAACTAATATCCTGCCAAGTTTAGTTGATTGCAAGAGATGCTGTAATATTTTATTTTTTATTATTTTTTATTAATTTTAGGCATAAGTAATTGTTGGTTTTGAATTAAAGATAACTATCTTAATCTTTCAAAAAAAAAAAAAAAAACTCCAATGACCATAGTTATTGAACTTGATTTGCTGTCTTTTTTGTTCTATCTTCTATTTCTTACTTATAATGCAGCTGGTATATTACCCAGTTTCCTTGGTTCTTTTATTAGTCTTCTCAAGAGGAGGCCATAAAACAGAAGGATGTCCTGGCTACAGAAGTTTCCTCTCTTAGAGGAGAGTTGCAACAAGTAAGAGATGAACGAGACCGGCAATTATCTCAAGTACAAATTTTAAGTTCTGAATTAGAGAAAGTTAAAGAATCTACCAAACATTCCTCTACTGAATTGGACAGCTTGACGCTTAAAGCTAATGATCTGGAGGTTGGTTTGTACCCTATTTATTTATAAATATCACATCATTCTGTTATTGTGGAGTCATGAGAGGATGAGCTTCCTTCCCTCCAGGAAAAATGTTCTTTGAAAGATAATCAAATAAAGGCATTGGAGGAGCAGCTAGCAACTGCAGAGAAGAAACTGCAGGTAATCGAGATTTTTTTTTAAAAGTTGTATACTATTAAGTATAGAGCCATTTTATATATTGTTAGATAAAGAATGTGAAATTTTACCTAATAGCTTAATCCTTTAGTTGGTCCTTGACATATACATTATGATGATTATTTATCTTATTCATGGATTTTGTTCCTTGTTAGGTGTCTGATATATCTGCATACGAGACAAGGACAGAATATGAGGGACAACAGATATTTGTGAATGAGTTACAAAGACGCTTAGCAGATGCAGAATATAAACTTATAGAAGGGGAGAGGCTGCGGAAAAAATTACATAATACCATTTTGGTAATTCGCTGAACAAAAGTATTTTTTGATAATATTAAAATAATAATACAAACCTTAATAATCTTCATATTAACAGGAGTTAAAAGGGAACATTCGTGTATTCTGTCGAGTGAGGCCTTTATTAGCTGATGAAAGTTGTAGCACAGAAGGCAAGATTTTCAGTTATCCAACATCAATGGAAACTTCTGGACGAGCCATTGACCTATCCCAAAATGGTATATCGATTGTGATGATGTATTTCAAACTGTCCTTATTTCATTTTCCTTGAATTAGATTATGCTGTAAAAATGTTAATTCATGTTGTTCTTGTTTTGTTTTTAGGCCAAAAACATGCTTTTACATTTGATAAAGTTCTTACACCAGAGGCATCACAAGAAGAAGTTTTTGTGGAAATTTCACAGCTTGTACAAAGCGCTCTTGATGGTTACAAGGTAATTTGAAAGTTCTTCTGTCATCTCTAAAGCATTATTCATTTAAAATCATCTATACATAAGGATCAACCATTTCACACACTATTACTAGTCAATTTTGGAAAAGCAGAATTCTAAAACCCTTTTAATACTACTCACTTTTATGCTGTATGGTATCTTTGCCCTTCTCTGTCTTGCAATTCTTTGGTTCTGACCTATTTGTGTTGTAAGACACATGTCTATCTGTTAGATTTGGTGTAGGAGGTTGCTTTTCTAGCAACCATGTTTCTAAATCAATATGTAAAACTGTATGCATAGATGTATAACAATATGATGATGTTTACTTTTTCAGGTTTGCATCTTTGCCTATGGTCAGACAGGGTCAGGGAAAACCTATACAATGATGGGAAGGCCTGGACATCCAGAGGAGAAGGGATTGATACCTCGTTCATTGGAACAAATATTTCAAACTAAGCAGTCTCAGCAACCTCAGGGCTGGAAATATGAAATGCAGGTAACATAGAGTGTTTTTCTTCTTAATTTTACACCGTTGCAATGTGTATAAATTTTTAAATATGATGCAGATTTGCTGATAAGGTTTTTCATGCAAAATTTACAGGTGTCAATGTTGGAAATATACAACGAAACGATCCGTGATCTGATATCTACAACATCACGTGTGGAAAATGGTACTCCTGGAAAACAATATACAATCAAACATGACGTAAATGGAAATACGCAAGTTTCTGATCTCACAGTAGTGGATGTTCATAGTGCTAAAGAGGTTGCATTTCTTTTAAATCAAGCTGCAAATAGCAGGTAACTAATTATTTGTGTTTATTCTATTATATCTTGTAATGTAACAAACTACTAATTATTGTTCTCAATAAGATACTGCAAATGAAGTTGCTATTTTATTGCCAACATTATATACCTACCCTTCTTGATGCATTTGGAATTTATCATTTTATAGCTTTGATTAGGATTAAGAGAAATGAGCAACTGGTTTAATATAACATAATTTCGATACAACAGAATATTGATTTGTTTTCTCTTAGTAGCCACAACACTCAACCTTTTTCATGTCCAACTTAACTTTATTGATTTTTTTTTCTTGTTATCTCCTTTTAGATCTGTGGGAAAAACCCAGATGAATGAACAATCATCAAGAAGTCATTTTGTATTCACTCTTCGAATATATGGTGTAAATGAGGTAAAGATTTTCTGTTATGACAATAACTAAAACCATGTTCTATATTCAATTTTTAATTTCCATCTCAACCAGTGATAGACACACTGAGTTGCATCACAATGCAACCTATTTTGTCTTTCTTCCAGAGCACTGACCAACAAGTACAAGGTGTTCTGAACCTCATTGATCTTGCTGGTAGCGAGCGGCTTTCAAAGAGTGGATCAACTGGGGACCGGTTGAAAGAAACTCAAGTATGTATAAGCATGGTGCTTTTCATTCTCTCTTATTCTTATTTGATTTCAAATAGTTTAAACTCTCTTTCATTTGCGATCAGGCAATCAACAAAAGTTTATCATCACTGAGTGATGTTATATTTGCCTTAGCCAAGAAGGAGGACCATGTGCCATTCAGAAACTCAAAGCTTACATATCTGCTTCAGGTAATGCATTATTATTCTTTCGGCATTCTGAAGATTTTAATTCTCATGCTTTATCAGTGTAATTTTTTTTACACTATCAATCAATCAAAACTAGTCACTCATGTATGATATATTTATTGACTTTTATGATAATTACCTTAAAAGTCATTCCAAGGCTGATTTCTGATGGATTGATATATAGTGTAAAAAGTTTCACACTAATAGTACATGACAATTAAACTCGTTTTTGAATTCCACACTATATTGATGATTTCTTTGTTGTTGGCCTTGAATGATTTGATCTAATAATAATCTCTTGAACATGATGGTTGAACAGCCTTGTCTAGGTGGAGACTCCAAGACACTAATGTTTGTGAACATATCACCTGATCCTTCTTCAGTTGGTGAATCACTATGCTCACTCAGGTTTGCATCAAGAGTCAATGCTTGTGAGATTGGAACACCTAGGCGTCAAACCAATGGACGTTCAATAGAGTCTCGCTTGAGCTATTTCTAATCTTCAGAAATGTGTATTTGTTTTTTAACCATTTGTGGCAACCAAGTGCCTGTGTGAGTACACCACAATAAAGTGAAAATGAAAATGAGATTGATTCTAACAGCGGCATGTAGCTTGTATAGTGAAGAAAGTTACTAAGCTTGCATTTATAGAACCCATTCTAGTAGTTCAATTTGTTATTCTGCTTAATGTTATGTATTTATTTATTTATAACATTTCTCTTAAACAAATCGGAAAGGGGATTGTTTGTGATAATGGGAATGGTAAACTAGTTTGATTACAAGCATATCAATAAAAACAGATTTATTATAATATTCCAAAAGTGAAAGTAGTAAATAATTTCACTTTGACTGACTGGACTGGTTTGAATTTTAGAATTATTGTCATAAATTAAGGGTAAGAAAATTTGGTGTCCATCTAAAAATAGAGTCCAAAAAAATTTATACTCTCATCCAATTATAACTCATCAATAAATTTGTTAATTTGTATGATAAAGTCATATTAATAATAAATTATGATTACATGGCCATTATATTCTAAAAATTATTAAATAATTGCAACAAATAAACATGATGAATAACACCATTTAAAAATTTCCAATTAAGAATGCTGAATAGGTTAGCTGATAAGATTAACCATTAGTTGTTTCAGCAGTTAGGGATAAGATTGATTCATGATAATCATGATAAATAATATGCATACTTAAATACCAACAAGGATGGCCTACACATCACAAGAGGGGCAGTCTCACATAATTTAGCAGCATATTTATATAAAATGGGCTACTTGACCATTGTCATTCATATCTCTCTAAGAATTTGGAACGTAAAGAAATTGTGGCTGTGAAAATGACATGAGATATCCAAATACATATATCCAAAATTCCAAGTTCCCCACAGGAAAGAAATACGTTAAGGTCCAAGATTTTGTTGTCACTTCGTAGCCTACCAAAACTGAAAGATTAGATTCCTTAGCTTATCTTGTTTATATTTTTTGGGGGATTAATAATATTAGACTGGACCAACACGTAGAAGGAAAAACTTTCCTTGTGATGTCAAAGATTCGAATCAAATGTCTTAACTTCAAGATGACTTATACGCAATTACATCAAAGGTTTATAAACCATGCATGCCACCAGGAATTTTCAGTTTTGAAAGAATTTGCAAAAAAATTAAATCGGTTTTGAAAATAAGAAATGCCAGCAGGAGTAAAATTTTACGAGAAATTTTATGATTCCCTACTAAATATAGGGGTTTTTCTTAGTTTTTGAATCAATAGCTGCATCAGTTCTCGTTTAATGAAGCATACCATTTGTTTTATTATAGCTTCATAAAATGGGAATTCGTTATGATGACTTCATTAAGTAAGAACTCGTACAACTATTGATCCACAATCAAAATCTCAATAGATTTATTATGGTATCATAACAACTCGAAAAATTTACTTTATAATATTCATTAACATGTTTTACATTCTTGTAAATAAAACAGTTTTTGCTTTTACTTTCTATAAATTGTTTTTATTGTTTATGACCCCGACAATATTTGCCATTACTTTTTTTGATCAATCCTTGTCCTAATGACACGGAGTAATTTAAAACAAAAGGCTATATTTTGCGAGAACATGAAAATAAATGTGGCTATATTTATAGGGAATAAAACAAAAGTTGATACTCCCTCTCAAATGAAAAAAAAAATTAACGGATATTCAGGCTAATTAAGAAAGTTAATCAATATTATTTAAGTTAAATTCTAATTTCGGTCCTATAATTTTAAATCTGCGATTTTGTGGTTCGCACACTACTACAGCAGCATTCAAAGTCGGTTATTTACACCATTCAAAGTCGGTTTTGTAACCGACCTTATTTTGGGCGTCATAATATACACAAGCCTACATCGTCGATTTTTTAAAAATCGACTTTGAAATTTTTTTTTATAAAATTCGCGTATTCTAAGTCGGTTATTTTAAAAAACCGACTTAGAAAGTCACCTTACAAGGTCCTGACTTAGATAGTTCGAATACAAGGTCGGTTCCTTAAATAACCGACTTAGAAAGCATGAATACAAAACTGACTTAGATAGTTCAGATACAAGGTCGGTTCCTTAAATAACTGACTTAGACAGTATGAATACGAAGTCAGTTATTTTAAAAAACCGACTTTGAAGTTCCCATTTTTTTTTTAAATCCTTTTTTTTTTTAATTTTTGATTAATTAACAAAAAGGAATGGAGGAAGCGATGAATATACTACAATAACTAAAATCAATATATTCATCATATTATATATAAGGACTAATTCAGTACAGATCTAGCATTACAAAATAAAGTTAAATGATAAGGATGAAAAATAGGGAGAAAATCTTATTTAATTTCCATGATCACTAAGTCACAAAATAATTAACTCACAAGCAGGCATATCATGTCATTGCTTTAAATTTTATGTACCTACAAGCTTCCCATTTATGAAAGCATGAAGAGCATGGCCAAGGGATTCAATACCCATTGATAGTTGTCAGCACCCATCATCATGGTATCCTGTATAGCAAAGCCGATGTGCCAATGTGTCTTAATAAGAGTTGAAATCATGATCATTTATTCATATGACAATAAATCACTAACATATTTATTTTGTTTAGTTAATTATATTAACATTATTATTTTTAATGTATCATTGTTTTCTACATTAACAATATTTATATAGAAATCTTTTTAATAATAATTAGAGTAAAAATAATCTGTTTATTAAAATCAATTTACAAAATAAATAATTTACATATAAATTTATGAAATTTAATTATAAGACACTTTTATTTTTTATTTTTCACACTCTATATTACATTACCTGATTTTGGAATGCACGGGAATTTTCTGGTAGACTTGGACATGTTCCATGGCGCGAAGTCTCTTCTCATCTAATAGCTCTAAGCGACTCTTGGTTGCGGTTATTGCTCCTTCATCTCGTAAACTCGGTAGCTCGAGAAACTTCGAGGCTAGGAAACGATTCTTATTTTGGCCAGCCATCGGGACCAATCAATCGCAGTAACCGGCTGTAAGAGAGCTGACTATATACCTGATTCAGTCTACTGGCAGTGAGTACCAGACTATCTCATAGTCTGGCCAGTGCATCCAATCAGTGCAGGTTAAGCATAAGCTCATACTGACAAACAAGGTCTGCAATAGTCTACCAAGCCCCGCCACAAATAAAATAGCTAGTTGGACTGACTTTACTTTATTCTTGAAAAAGGAAATATGATTCCATAGTCAAGGCTAAGACAAATTCTGTGTACATAAACTTCATGGCAACATCAATATATCAAATCAAAGTCGATGTTTAACTTTAGATAGTCAACTAACATTCAACTGACAGAAAAATAAAATTATTTTGAAAAATAGGGGATTAAATATTTTGATTTAAAAATAAGAGATCAAAACCACAAATTTAAATTTATAGGAGGATCAAAATATCAATTTAATCTGTTATTTAATTATACTAGTCACATTTTAAAACTAAATTTCTTTCCAAAAGTTCCCTTTGTTGAAACTTAAATCAAACATAAAAAGAGTCATTAAAAATAAGATATCAATTAATTAAAAGGTACTTTTAAAATGACATCATTAAATAGGATAAAAGTAATTAAATTTTGTATATATTTAAGTCCATCAATTTGTTTTAGTCTGGAAGTAGTACATTTTTATTTTTTAGGACATAAAACCAAAACTATCTATTATATTTATAAGGACTAGAGGAAGAGAGACGCTCCGTACATCTCTAAATTTTTAAATAGTAAAATAATAGAAGTTAAATATAGGTAATGAAAATGATTAAAAAAAACTAATAATATAAAAGTAGTGAGAAATTAATGTAATTTAGAAAAAAAAATTAAAATTTAAAAAGTGGTTTAACGATAAAATTATCCAATGAAACGTGTACATCAAATAATTTTCATTATTAACATATATAGATGGAAGACAAGTTACTATATTGACAGGTTAGCATAAGGGACTAATGAGGATAATATTACAATGATATAAAAAAAAACTATTAAAACTACTATATTTGTATATATGGATCTTAAAAATATTTAACCCCTATTAATATTGATAATAATATCATCTGTATTTTTTTTTTGTTAGCAATGGTAATTGTATGGGCATGGTCCATTCTTCACAGCACTAACAAGAGTCAAGAGACCAGAAGTTGCCAATGTTTGCTGTGTCTTTTACATGTCACCATTACACGAGTCCGGGAGCAAAGATGACAAATAGCAAGATGCATGTGTTCTTTAATTTGGCAAAATTCTCATATAGTTATATTTATTTTTTTTATCAATATATAATAAATGTGTTTCTTGTCTAAGTTTAATTGTAATTTTTATTATTAGGCCAAATGAACATGACCAAAGAATTAGCTAAAACAATGGCCCCAGCTAGATTAGATTGGTTATATCCTGTATTATATAATTCAGTTAGACAAATGTATTATTCAAGAAAAAATCAGCATTTCTTCTACAGTACTGATATTTCCTCCAAGAGTATTATATATATCTATAAATCAACATTTTGAAGAAGCAGCTGCAGCAGAAAGAAATGAAAGGTCAACAACAGCTCAAAAAATCTAAGGTGGTGAAAATTGACTCAAGAAAATCATGGGAACACCACATAACTAATGCAACCAATAAAGGCTACCCTGTGAGTATCATTTGTTTTCTGGGGATTAATTTAGTTATAAATCTCTGTTTGCATTTCTAATCATTACAGTTGGTTCGTTAAGGTTATTCATAACTCTTTATTCTTCCTATTGCAGGTTATGGTTCATTTCTCTGCTTATTGGTGCATGCCTTCAATAGCTATGAATTATTTCTTTCAACAGCTGGCCTCCACCTATCAAAATGTTCGCTTTCTGAATGTTGATGTTGATGAGGTCAAGGTAATTTATTTGTATGGTGGGGAAGGACATCCTTCATGGTTTGGTGTTTATATATAAAACTATTTAGTCCATATACCACCACATCTCTGAGATTTTCAATTCATCTATTTCTATGTTAGTGCTTCTAATTGGCAGAACATGCAATGCTATCTAATATCCATAAAATCATGCAAAGGGTTGTCCAGAAAAGAACATTTCCTAGTTGTTTAATTTTGATTGCATATTTATAGTATCACTAGTGCTTCTATTCTATTCTCAAGAAAGAAAGAAAAAAAAAAAAAAAACACACTCAGGTTTCAAGCCTGTTACTAATTGATTCTTAAATAAAGTGTGACTTTGCGGATGATATAAAAATGTTACCTATAAATAAATATAGTAAATAATATCTTTTGTTATCCTTTGTGGATGGTTTGAAAGGACAAATTCTGTGCATGATTCCTGAGTATATATCACTCATATTCATTATTCTCTTAACCAATTTTTGTTCTACTGCTATGTGCTCATATTTTGTTCTATCTAAGAAGTTGCCTCCGAGTTGGAAATCAAAGCCTTTGTTTTGATTAGTGGAAGAGCTCCTGTGGATAAGACTGTTTACTTTTAGATTCCAAACCCAACTTTGAGGTCATGTGGCTGTTTTTATGTCACCAAAGACAATATTATTAAAATTATTCCTAATCTAATCTCAATAATAATAAAAAAAATCATGTAGGTTTCAAGCCTTTTATCTTATAATAATGGCATTATTGGTCATAAGAATAATTAAGTGTGACTTTGCTGATGATATCAATCCATGACTTATAATAAATTAATAATATATATTTCTAATCCTTTTTTAGTGGTTTCAAGAGACAAATTCTGATGCATAATTGTTGAGCATCATCACTTGTATGCATAATTCTCTTAATGTGTGTGTTGTGTGGCTCTATCTAGGAAGTTGCTTCCAAGTTGGAAATTAAAGTCATTCCTACCTTTTGTTTGATGAATGGAGGAGCTCCAGTGGATAAAATTGTGGGTGCAAACCCTGATGAATTAAGGAAAAGGGTCAATTGTTTTATTCACCAAAAACTTTCACCCAAGTCAGTGTGATGCATGCATGAACGAACACATTGAACAGAGTTTGCCAGAGCTGTAAATAAGACCCTTTATGTTTATTCTCTTAATAAAATAAAGTACTAAATAACATTCAGTCCTTGTATGTCACAAATTCCAAGTGGTTGATCTTTTATTATTTGTATAAGTTTTGGTGTGGACATGGAATAGTGTCAGTACGAAAAGGCAAGTTGCTGTATAATAAAAGGGTATTTATTTGTATTCATTCTCTTCAGAATGTTATTTTTTTTTTTCTCTTTTTATATACTTTGTAGTCGTATATATCAAGCTTATCAATGCAACTTGATTGCCAAGTCATATTAGTTCAAACCAATTATTAGTTTAAAAATAATTCACACACTTTCGAGGAACGTACATTTGGGAAAGATAAGTAGTTTCAATTCTAATTGCTCTAAATGCAATTTATGAAAAGTCGAATTAATTGAATTGAACAGTTAGAACTCAAGTCAGAATTTAATTGCTTGAATCCATTAAATTGATGGTTGAATCATGATGTTAGAGAGAGAAAGACATGAAAGAAACAAAACGTTTTTCTTATAAGAATGAAATACGCAAAAAATAGCTAATAGGTCTTATAACTAACCAGGAATGATTGTGTTTGCGAAGTTTAGAATACTTATATAGATAAAAAAAAATATACCATTGTGTTTGATCATATTATATTATAGTTTGGTTTGAATGTAATATTAAATTCAATTTGAATTTGATTGAATGATTTGATTTGTCTTTATTTTTAGAGTTTAATGGGATAAACGCATAATTTAGTTCCCATATGAGTTACAAAATTTTAGTCTTTATACTTAAAAACTTATTAAATAGGTTCTTATTCGAGCAAAGGTTATGAGTTTGGTCCATATATATATATATATATATATATATATATATATCGTCATCTAATGGTTTTACATTGACTGTTAACCTTTTTAATTTAATCCTATATATTTAGTGCATTCTTAATTTAGTTTCTATACAGTACATTCTCATTTTTATAAGTATCTACTTAAAAATATGTTATACGTAGAGATTAGATTAAGAATATCATACACATGCTTATAAAAAAAAGTGTCTTATACGTATAAAAATGAATGCATTGCATATATGTATATGAATCATTTAACAATATGTAAGTGTAAGTAAGGGGTTAACAATGTATATGCATTACATATAGGTTTTGATCATAGTGTAGAAAATATTTGAGATTTTATTTTGAATAGAAGTAGTAAAACAAAAAACACTCCAATATTATTCTATAGAACACCAAAAATTTAAGATTTAGTATTACCAACCTCTCAATGCCTCTTTTCCTTAAATAGTGAAGCCACTTGGACCCTTTGGTGGCCCCATAATAGAAAAGTATATAATAGAATAGTAATTTTATCATATTATAATCCATTGTTTGTCACGTTAATAAAATATAAAATATGATAATATTATCATGTCGCTTATCTTATTTTATTACTCTATTATATTTTTTATCCTGACAAAATGAATTATGATCGATAGGATATAATAAGAATTATTTCTATCTTTTTCTATATTTATAATATTCAATCCATTACATAATATATATATATATAAATCAACATATTATCTTTTATATATAGAAAATAATAATAATAATAATTTTGATATATAAATTTAAATTAAATTATTAATTAAAATATGAAAATTAAATATTATTTAAATATTTTTCAAAGAAAAGTATTTGACTATTTTAATAACCTTATATAATTTGTTTATAATTATAAGAAAGGTTGCTGCATAAATAAAATTTAATTTTGTACAATTTAGTTTAAAAAATCATATAATTTCCATAGTTTATAAAAAAATATAGAAATTTATAGATAATTTTAATGAAATAATATATTTTAAATTTGAACAATATCTTCGCTATCTGGTTTGTTTGTTCTTATCTTCTTGGCATAATCCTCCTTAGTGTTATGTCCTCGTGTTTCATTAAGGAAGAAAAAAGAGTATAGTGATTGACTATTCATCCAAGGAATCCATAAAAGGAAAATAAATAAATAAATTTACGAGACCAAATTAAAAAGAAATAGAATCAAAAGGCAAAAACACTTTTTCGTTCATAAAATCACTACTTTGAAAAAACACTATCTTTACTACTGTACTGGCATCACAAAATGCTATTAAGAATGACTTCTTTAAACGATCACAAGTATTATTATACGACTAATTAATCTTAAGATTTTGGTTAATTAGCTATATTAATTTTTCTTATTCCATGGTCAGTCGAGAGTCAAAACTAATTTTTTGAAATACTAATATTTATATAAGGAATTTATTTTTTCAACAAATATTTTTTCGCATACACTAAGGAACAAATCCCTTATTACATGTTTAAGAGATAAATCAATCATGTCATACCATATTGATAAATTAATTTTTAATTAAGTGATTTTTTTTTCTAGAATTAGTTTTTACTTGTGTGTAGATTTTAGGGTTTAAGAATTTTATTTGTGTATTATATAAGATGAATATTTTTGAGTATATTATACTAATCACACCTTAAGGTTTTGTGAAATTACACAAACTTTTTATACTTTTTTAACATTTACATTAACCTTCTTTTATAGGAGATTACATTATAATATTTTTTAAACAATTAAAGAGATTAGTATAATGTATAAGAGAGTGTCAGTGCATATTCTTCAAACAATTAAGGGGCTAATGCAAGAGTAGAAAAAGCAAGAAAAGTTTGTATAATTTCACACAACCTCAAGAATAGTAACCGGTATTTACTCTATTTATTTTAAGAGATCATATTTATTCTTCACCAAATATAATCTTGCTTGAGTAAGATAACACCATGCAACAAAGTTATCTTTTCGAGTATTTAACATAGATATACATTAAAGACTTAAACTTAAAAGCACTAATTAAACTGCACGATCTCATGTTAGTGTATCCATGCACTCAATAATATGTAAGCTAAATTTATTTTATATAATTAAAATCCATAATAATTAAATAGTATTGTATCTATAAATTATATTATAAAAATAAATATATTCAAATATATAATTATATTTATATTTGTAATAAAAAATTAAAATGCAATATAAAGTTATTTTTAGTTATTAACAAAAAAAACTGTTTAAGTTCAATTTAAAAATAATTATAAAAGATGATAATCTGAAAGAGAGATAGTTGATTAAAATGATTTTTTTAACAAATTGATGTTAATAATGTCTGAAATGTTCTTAAAAAATGAAAAATGATATTAAAAATATTTAATTTTTTATTTTAAATTCTAGATCACTTAGTTAAAAGACTGTAAGTTATTATTATTTGTGTTAATTGTTGTTGTTAAAATCTCTGATTGAGAGAACAGAAAGTGTAAGTCTCATTTTTCAAATCTTGTATTTTAATTTATATTATAAAAATAAATTATTTGTTCATTGTGAAAAAAAAGAAAAAAGAAAAGTAAAAAAAGAGAGATTGGAAAAGTCTCAAGCGTAGGCCTATACCCAAGCCCAACCCAAGCCCAAGCCCAAGCCCAAGCCCAAGCCCGAAACTCTTTTTTTGTCGTAAAAGCTGACGACGAAGGATTCAATCACCACTTGCCAGTTGCCACCAATTTTTCCCATCTCCTCATTCTCGCACACGCAGATTCCCCTTGTCCCAGAAAAATTGTAATAATACCAATAAATAAATAAATTATTAATAACAGTAAAAGATGTGGGATTCTTACTGTAAGAATCTTTTTAATGAATAATATATAATTGTTTTTTAAGTATTTTTAAACTTTAAAATATCTCCTAATTCAAGTAAGTCTCGAGATTCAGCTCACTTTCTATCCTGACTCACCTTTTTTTTTTTTTCAAAATAAAATATTAACGATGATATATAAATATTTAAATTAAATAATATTAAATTTAATAAGCTCCTTCTTTTTTCCCTTTCTTCTTCTCGGAACATTGAAAACGTGCAAGCACACCCCACACCAGGCCCCGTTTGTTCCCCAGCAAAACAAAAACACCGCGTCTTCCCCGTGCGGGAAAAAAGAAAAGAATCCTCAGTTTTCTGGGAAAACCCTCCCCACAATGGTTTCCCGGGAAAACACCAATTGGCTCTTCGATTACGGCTTGATCGACGATATTCCCGTTCCGGACGCCACCTTCGGCGTCAACTCCTCCGCCTTCACATGGCCCCCTAACGCCTTGAACGCTTCCTCCAATGTCGGGTACTCGCAGATCGCTTCGCCAATTGCGTCTTCCCTTTTCTCGCTTTCTTTCTCGCACTCTTTTATTTTGCCTCTTTTTGCTTATTGTTGATGATTAGGGTTTCTGAATCGGTGCTTGATTGTGTTGGTTTTGCGAATGTTTGGTTTTAGGGTTTTCTGTTTCTGAAGTTCTGCGCGGTGCTGAATTTTGTGGTCTTGGAAGAAATGTTTTTCTTTTTTGGGATTGCTTAGTCACGGGTGGTTGTAGTTTTTGTTTTTTTGAACGTTACGTGGCGGAATTTGGTCTGTTTTGGGTGTATAAATGTGCGAGTTTTATTTGCTTCTGCAGATTTCACATTGCTTAATTTTCTCTTTAGAACATATAATTAATGTATGTTTCTGTATTTTTTTTGTCAGTGTAGTGTGTGTTTCTACTTTCTTGAACTGTTGATTGCCTTGTGATTCATTTTTTAATTGATATTTTCGTAATTATGTTGTTGGCATATGAAATTGGGGATCATTTGTACCTCCAAGATGGGTGGTTAGTTGTTTTCTGAAGTCACGGGATCATCTTAGGCAGGAATCAAGCTAGGTGCATGAAATGGAGACATGCTTCAGGTTTAATTTGTAATCGTGGAGTGGTTGTTTAACTCTAGGGAAGATTCTTCTGTGCAGTTATGGCTTACAAGTTTGTTAATGCTCTATTGAAGCAAATGTTGGGAGTAGCGAAAGTGCAGATAAGGGCAAGAAATAAATGTGGAAGAGATTAGAGTGATGAGGTGGCTGAGTGGATAAATGCAATATTATGAAGAAAATGAGATGGAAGGAGTAGCACCTATTGAGGAGGAAAAGGCAAAACTCGTATAAGATGGTTTAGTTTATAGTGATTAGTCATTTGAGAAGAAGATTGTAAAGTCTGTGAGAGAAGTGGGTTAATAGAGAAGAGGATATTCTAATTTAGGGGTAGAGGCAGACCTAAGAAAGTGTTATGAGAAACCATTTAGAAAAATCTTCCGTAAATGGTTTTACTAAAATTTGTCTACTGTTATGAGAAGAGGGCGAACCCTGGCACAGCGGTAAACTTTGTGTCTTGGTGACTTATTGGTCATGGCCATGGGTTCAAATCTGGAAACAGTTTCTTTGCATATGCAAGGGTAAGGTTGCGTACAATATCCCTCCTCTTTACCTGCACATAGCGTGGAATCTCTGGGCATTGGGATACGTAGTTTTTTTTGTTTCTTTTTTGTCTATTGCTCGAGCCCATAAAAGCAACTATGCATAGTGGGGGGATAAGACTAGATTGTTGTTCTAACTACCATTATGGCAATTTTCCTTTGGTTCTAGGTTTTATTATGAGAATGGGTAATAGTTATACAAGAATCTTGCATATTTCTTTTGCTAGACAATTTTTTTGGGGAGAGAAGTGGATTTAGCCTGAGAACTTGAGTGACTGAAAGGCTGATAACATACCAATTCAGGAAGGTTTTTTCCTTAGAGGCCTATGGAATATGGAATGTTACTTTTGTTACCATTCTTAGTAATACATTCTTATGTAATGAATATATTTCTATTCCCTTTTACTGTTAGATAATTACTTTTTCCTTTGTAAAACATATATGTTTGGGATTTGAGGCCATATACATTTTTGTTTGGTCAATTATGGCTGCTGACATTTTATTCATGACTATATCTACCACTCCACCCGTGTCCCAAGAAAAAAAAATTATTGACTAGATTTTCTTTATTACAATATTATCTGCTCCTAGTGTTGAAATTGATGGCTCGTTAGGGGATTCTGACAGTCTCAAAGAGTCTGGCTCAAAGAAAAGGTACACAATGTTCTATTCCCCTTTCATTTTTATTGAATAAATTAATTTTGTTAATTAAAGGGAAAAAAAAAAAAAGAAAAACAAAGAACCAATTTGGTTAGCAACTTGGCAATCTTATTCTGAACCTGCTCTTCTGAAGCTCTTTTTTCACTTTTCCCTCCATCCCTAATTATAAGACATAGTTGAGTAATTTACACATATTAAGAAAGTTAATTAGCATTAAATTTGTCTATAATTATGATATTTTTCCAAATTTATCCTTAACTTTATTGGGAACTTATTCATCTTCTCTCATCTCCATAAGAGAGAGAAAGAGATAATTCAGGGTATTTTAGTAAAAAAATAATTAATGCACAAGAAAATTGAAATTAAGTCTTGTAAAGAGTAATTTTTTTTCAAAACTATGTCTTATAAATAGGGACGGAGTATTTCCTAATCTATGTTTTGCTTGTGCCTGGCTACTTGCTATTACAGTCTTCAGATGATTTTCTGTTCTGTTCTGTTTTATTTCTTTTTTATATGATAATAAATTAATAATAATGATTGAAAAATGAAGTGAAATCTGAGGGCATTGTTAATTTTTAAATAATTTGCTAGGCACCGCTAGCCATAATCCCACAAGTGATCTCCAATAAACTGACAGATGTCTATAATGTAGTTTAAGTCAAAGGATGAAGTTAGTTAGGGCAATTGATGTTAATCAAGAAGAAAATAAACATCACAAATCCTATTGCATTGCATATGTTATCTTGTTCAGGTATAAGATTTCCCTGTCTAATAGCATTGACTCCTCTTTTGTATATCAACATCATATCGATGATTAAACTCCAAAAAATGAGTCTACCCAATCCAGATGGCTTATCCTTAGAAGAAGTTATCCTCATTTTCTTGTTCGTTTCGTGTTGCAGGGTTAGGTCTGAGTCATGTGCTGCTTCTAGCTCCAAGGCATGTCGGGAGAAGTTGAGAAGAGATAGGCTTAACGACAAGTACGCTTTTTACTTCCAAATTCCAACTATCTCCCGTCTTTCTATCATCCTTGTTAGTTTTTGTGTAAATGTGTGGTTGAGGCATGTACCTAATATGATGGATGTGATTAGGTTTGTTGAATTGGGTGCCATTTTGGAGCCTGGAAGGCCTGCCAAAGCGGACAAGGCTGCTATCCTGATTGATGCTGTCCGAATGGTGACCCAGTTACGGGGTGAAGCCCAGAAGTTGAAAGAAACTAATCAGGGTCTTCAAGAAAAGATTAAAGAGCTAAAGGTAAGGTTTCAAGTTATACTCATTCATATTCAAACGACTTCTTGGGAGTTTTGTATTCGGGATCACTTAGGCCATTTGGTTTAAGAGAATGTTCTGTTTTCACCTTTAATTATTAAAATGCTACCTTGTTTTCATTTTATTTTATGTTATAAAAAATTGTATAGGAAACAGGACTAACAACTTATTTTCATTGGTTCCTATACAAACTATTGAAAATAGGAAACATAATTAAAGCAAGGTGGTTTTTTTGTAACCAGAAGTGAAAATAAAAATAGAAAACATTTTTTTCAAACCAAACAGCTCCTTAAGTTTTCTGCCTTAAAAGTAGTACCTTTTCTAATGGCGACTGAAAAACTATACTATCTGAATTAAAAATCAAATTCCTTATCTGTTGTGTAGGCTGAGAAGAACGAACTTCGCGATGAGAAACAGAGCCTCAAGGCAGAGAAGGAGAAGCTGGAGCAGCAGCTGAAATCTTTGAATGCACAGCCTAGTTTCATGCCTCCCCCTGCTGCAATACCCGCTGCATTTGCGGCACAAGGCCAAGCCCATGGCAACAAGTTGGTACCTTTTATTAGTTATCCCGGAGTTGCAATGTGGCAATTCATGCCACCTGCTGCAGTGGATACCTCACAGGATCATGTTCTCCGTCCACCAGTTGCCTAAGATGGCACTGTACATTTCTCTGGGCCAGCATTTTGGCTCAAGGTTGTATCCATTTTACCAATACCTTCTTGGCTTTGTTAGTTCTCTTCTAAGTATTTTCTAACTGGACCCAGTGGTGACTTCTGACTGTATTTGGCATATGATAATATTATGATTAATGCTGGTATTTGCATGTAAATGTTAAATAAGCTTGTCTGGCTGTCTTCACTTCTGTTTTTATTGTTGCTACTGGGTTCTAAGATAATCCAAGGTTAGGTTGGCAGTATCATTATTTTGGTTTAGGCTTTGCAAGATGTTTTAACAATGAAGGAAGCAAGAGCTATGGTGCCTATAGTTTTAGTCAGCCATTATCCCCTTGTACGCCAAATAGATGAAGTTCCGATTATTGAAAGTTTATCAACCATTAGTGAGATGTGTGGGGGTGAAAGTACATATGGTATCTCGGTGACAGGTTTATTAATCCTACAGCATTTGTCTATAACGGGGGGATGATGACTCTTGTAAATCTCTGAGGCTCTAAGCTAGAGTGATGATGATCTTTTAGTTCTATTGTTATTCCTTCATTGTTCCCTTAAACCTTGATAGCTTAAAGGTGAAAACTTACCCACATTTCAATTGCCACTCATTAACTCCACCGTGTCAAAAGCATCTTCTCTAGTCCAACTGTTTCTCTCTGAAAGTTACGTCCACATACATCCAATCGGAGTCCCCTTTTCTTAAACTACAACTACCTCTGTCTTTTCTCTTTTTTGAAAATGAGAATTTCAGGTAAGTTAGATTCTGGAATCTCATCAAGGCCATGAGATGCTTCAAAACTCACTAAGTACTTATAGAGATACTCACAAAATAACCTTGGTGGATTAATTACCTCACTTTTAAAACTCTATGATACATTATTTTAGATACACTCTCTAATTGATGCAAATTTATTAAAAATTATCACAAAATTAAGAGAAAATATGACATGAGATTCATAAAATTATTTTCAATAAATCTTAACAAATAAGAATGATGTGATAATATATTTCTAACACTTTTTTAATAGAAAAAACCAAAAAAACTAAACTAGCTGGGATTCATTAGAGATTCCTTTGGTTGATGACTAGCCATACTCACTATCTAAATTCCAAAATCACTCTGATCTTCATTGTATTTAGAGACATGAACCATATTTTCTAATACACATTTTATTGATAGTTAGTTAAAAATTATCAAAAATTATAAAAATAAAATATTCATTAAATCAAAAGTGAGATAAAAAATATTTATAACTTTTAATAAATTTTAACTAATGACAAAAGAATGTATTTATGAGAGTTTTAAAGAATGTGTTGATAATATTTTACTTTGGGACATAAAAAATAATATCCTGTGCCCTGATCCCACCTTAAACAAGCTGTCATGCTGATGTCGTCCACCTTAGTTGGACAAATGGATATTGCTTCAGCTGCCAAACTTGACCCAGAATTTTTCGGAGGCTGTATTGTTTGATCATTATTCATTTCTATTTTCAGCATGAATTAAAAATAGCAACTAGTAACTAAAAGTATTTTAAAAAATAATTACAATATGAAATAAAAATGAAACCAGAATGATTGTTTTGTCTGTTATGTTTGAAAGAAGGGAAAGGGTCCTAAGCACGAGCCTATGGCGACAGCGCCACCGTGAATATAGGTTGGAATGGATATAAACATTGTTTTTCTTTCCCTTTCAATATGCAGCCCATGCTGATGCTACATTAACATTTACCTATCAAGTTAATATGATTACTTTTATATCTGAACTGAAGATAATCTTGGTTCATCACATTTTTTATGTGATCCGCTTTATAGGATTCTTTTTCGATAAACTTATTTGTAAATATTCATAGGAAAAAAACTAAAAAGTCAAAATAAATTGAAGTTTTTCAGTAAGATAAAATTAATTTATACACTTCACTTTTGTAGAAACTTTCTTGTTTAATTTTTTTAAAAGTTGAGACGTATAAGGTGATTTAAACTTATAAGAAAAATTTAATTTATTTTAAATTTTTATTTTCTTCTCCTATGTGAAGAAATTTCTCCAAATAAATCCTTGGCCTTTGACAGCTCTGGAGGAGGTTTTGGAACGGATGAAGCATACATAGACGTTTCATTATGCATATTTGATTAATGAAGTAGGATCATTCTTGTTTAATGATATATTTGGAATCAGGCTAATAACCTATCCATCTTTTGCGTGGCACTGTGACTCTTTATTTACCTCTACAATATCATTAGGATGGTATAGTAGAAGTTTATAATGTTATGTATAAAGCCTAGAATCGAAAATTTGTTATTGACAATTTTTAGTGAAATAGTATAAATGGTAATTATGTACATAAAATTAGGTTCTAATAATTTTGTATTATAATTGATCTTCAGCATATAAATCCAGGATTGAGGATATAAATTGGAAATTTATTTATTTGTAAACTGTTTATTACTAAAGACGTAATTATATTCTTGTTACTTAAATTTTGTTTGTAAACATTATGTAAACTGTATTTTATAAACTTTTATTGAAAATAATTAGAGTATGTTGCTGTGAGTGTTGACAAATTTGATGTTGATTGAAATTGATTTACAAAATTGATTTTGGATTTTGGTTGAAATTGATTGAAATTGATTGTGGAGTTATATCATTTACATTTAGATGTTTTTATTCTAAAAGTAAGTAACAAAACTAAATATAATTTTTTTTATCCAATTTAAAAGATACTTAAAGTTATTTTTAACTCAATTTAATATCATGTTTGCTAGTAAACGTGATTATGGAGAATGCAACGTAAATCAAAAGAAGCACTAAATCTATCACATTTTCATTTTTTTAAAACAGAAAAAATAATTAGTCAAAACAAACATGGGCCTTAAATTCTAAATCTAAAAATTTGAAAATGAAAATTGCTTTTTTAAAAAGAAAAATAGAAAAATGTCTTCTGAAAACTAAATGGGCCTTAAATTCTGCAGTTGCCGCAATAGTTTGGTGTCAAAGACTTCTCAGTGGGGTGCTCTGACGAAAACCGGACATGATGCATGGGAGGAAAAAGGTAGCTTTGATGATCTTTGTGGGCTCATGTGAGATTTTCTATCGTTGAAGGGGGTGTAGACAAAACGAAAAAAGTGAGTTTTAAGTGTGAGAGATGGGATTGTCAAAATGAAGAAATGGAATGTTCTTGTTGAAGAAGGAGAACAAATGAAGGTGGCTGGATATATAAGGTTGGTTGGATGGTTAAGAAAGAGGAGAAGGAAAAAAAGGTCATGGATTTGATCTTTCATGCTAATAAAAATTAACAAACTAATAATTAATATTTGTCAATAAAAAAAAAGGTGTCTGTATCTAGGTTCAAGACCCTCCTAAGCATTGGTGAAGTTCATCAGTGATTTTGTATTCAATGTGGTCAGAATTTTTTTTTTTTTTATTAACACCGACACTGGGAAAAACATGTTTGTGAATGTGTCTCAATAAATGTATTTCACGTCATGCCACAAATTTTGGATCAGAATTTGGGTTGGTTTGGAAGGTAAGTCTTGACTTCTTTATATTAAGCATCAATATAGTTACATGTTTTTATGTAACTTTTTTGTTGATTAGTTTTTTACATATCTTATGTTAAGTCTTTTTTTTTTTTTTTGTTAGATCATAGACTATGTAGTGTCTCCCAACTCATTATGTGGTTGTCATTAGTCTAAATGATTTTGTACACGGTAAAAATCGAACACATATTCTTTCGTTAAATAGATTGTTTCTCTACATGTGAACGCAATGGAGTTTTACACCATTGTTAACCCCAAATAAGTACATATTCATGGGTGAGCCTTGGTGCCATAATGAGGTTGCTATCGTGTGACTTCAAGGTCACTGGTTCAAAGAGATTTTAATTTTTTCTTGGTTCTTTAGTCTCTCCCTCATAATCTTTTATTTCTTCATCTTACATCTTAATTCATAAGCTTGCATGTTGGTTTTCCAAAAGAACTGCATGTTCTTATATATATGAATATGATCTACCAATACTCATACTTACAATATGGATTGAAGAGAAAAAAGAATTTCAACTGAAGTGTTAACAAAGGAAAATCAAAACAAAGGGTGCATCTTGCAAAGTAGCCATATCATTGTTGTCTTGTCACTTCCTTGTAGTGGTGGATGGGTATATACGCTTTTGAAGAAGTCCTCTCAATTTTCATCTTCCTCTATATGCAAATACCATTCATTCCACTCATAAAAAATGCCACATCTTCTCATGTCAAAATTACAATGCCCTAATGTGACAGCTCTTTATGAAGTAATCTGAAAAATCAATGTACTTAGTCCACAATGGCCTTAGATGGGGAAAAGCTATATCTAGCCATGGCTTTGCCCTGCCATTGAAATGGATGACACCAGCAGTCTCAGCATCAGCAAAACTTGTACTTTGCTGATATCCCAATCCCAACATGTGCCAGAAAGGATCAATAGTGTGGACATGACCATGGAATGCTATTAATCCAGGGGGTAATGTTCCTAGCTGCCACAAACTGAGGTCTGATTTTATATTCTGCATAACACCAGTGGTGTATTATTATACTATCTTTCTCCAATATGGAAATTCAAATTTTAGTTTTGAACAAATCAAAAGCAATTTACTTCTTTTCCTTTACAGTATTATAGTAGGATGGAAAGTACTTATATATACCTGCTCAACCCAATAATGGTATGTAGTGCTTATATTGGTCTTCCTCCAAGCATCAAGGTCAAAAATGTTCATGCCATAAGCCCAAGCACATTCATTGGGATCAAAATTTTGGGATATTAAAGGGTGGGAGAAGTTCAAATAGCTTTTCAACCTCTTTGACATCACAAACTTATCTTCTCCACTGCATGTTTCTACTGCTCCATTGACTTTTCCATTCAAGTCAATGTCCCACAGAGGTGAAAGATCAGTTTGTACCACAATGTCATCATCAAGGAAGACCACCTTGTTAAGACTTGAGAACAACTGAAAAATGAATTATGGAAGTAAGCATCACAGGAAAAAAAAGGTTAATCAGTAATACAAAAATAACTTTGATTCATAATATTTTTTTTTTATCATTTTTACCTCTGGAAGATGTATCCTAATGTGGTTCATTACTGAATTATACTTAGGACTAAGTGCTTGCAGCTTTGCAGCAATTACTTTTGGCTTCTCAGTAGTATTTGCTACAATAGCTGATGATCCCCCTCTAAACTGTGATCGAACATTTTGATCCTTTTCCATTGCTTCCAGCACAGGCACTTTTCCCTTTGTTAACCAATCAAATTGGTGCAATGCCTTGACCTCAATTATGGCAGGTGACAAAGGGTGCAAGGAGAACCAAGCCTGCATGGGATAGTATGTCTTTCTATCTGTAATTATGTGCAGAACAACCCTCTGAGGTCGCAAACTGTTGTGAACAAGCGATGTTGCAACCACAGAGGCTGCAAGCACGTTGTCTGAGGCCAGGACAAAGTGAAAGTAGTTGTTGTCAACCAGTGCAGGGACAAGTTCTGCAGAGGGTAGCTGAAGGCGCGCGGCTGCGTTGTTGGTGTGCTCGTTGGCCAGCCTTAAGGCAAGGCAGTGAAGCTGTTTCGGTATGCCACTTGAGGCGACATGGCGATATAAATATTCTTGGACTATCGCTTCTCTGGTTCTTTGTTCCATAAGCGTTACCTAAGAAAATGTTCAGAATTTAAGTTGAGACTTGAACTTGGAAAACTGTTACTTCTGCATTAGTTTGAAAGAGTGGGAAAATGCAAAAATGGTACCATTTCTCTTAGTTTAATTGCAAATGTCTTGGCATCATATCCACCTTCCTTCAATTGGGTCATGAACTCTTCTAATGTCTGAGGAATATCAGACCTTCCCTCTAATTCCTCTTTGTCAAGGGGTTGATCTAATATTCCGTATATCACTTCTGGGACCTATTAGAAATCAGTGTCGTTTTCAGCCACCATTAGATAATTCTGGTCAAATAGTTACATATGGATTCACATGCTGACAAATTTAATTAGAAGAGTTAAGGAGATTACATTTGATTCAAGACTTCTTCCCAAAATCTTTGGCCTCAATTTTTTTCCCAAACAACCTGCAAGCATTATTTTTGGTAAATCGAAAGGTCATATATATACACAAATAATCAAACTCACTGGAATTCTAATATCTATATGTTAAAGAGTCATGAACCTGTTTCAATTGAAAGAAAGGTTACAGAATGTATCATTACCCTATATTTGTGAGTTTAGAAATTAGAATTTGATATTTGCGAAGTGCAAACCTATCTACTTTTAGAAAGAAAACACAAGTCGATGATGATATCAAGTTTACCTAACAGTATTCATACTACACTTATACTGTGCAAAATACATATTACAAAAGTTCCATTTCCAACAAAAGAAGCTCTTAATAGATATTTAAGTCTAATGCTTCTTATAAATGAATACTATACTTGAGCAGCCGAAGTTGAAAACAATAGACACAATTTAGTAGAAGCTCCATTAATTATTAATCACAAAACATTGAATGCAGACTAATAGCTATTGCAAATCACGAAAAGTTCAAAGCATAGTAAAATACATGCGTGCTTTGATATATTGAAAATATAAGCCTCATTCACCCTGTGGTACCTCTTTATGTGTTTCTGATATGCATGTATGTCTTTTTATGTTTGGACTTTGTGTGTGTGTGTGTGTGTGTGTGTGTGTGTGTGTGTGTGTGTGTGTGTGTGTGTGTGAGAGAGAGAGAGAGAGAGAGAGAGAGAGAGAGAGAGAGAGAAAGAGAGGCTGATAATGTACCTATGGAAGAGCACTTGTTTGCTCCATCAATGTTATCCACTGCTGTCAAAACAAACACAAACCTAAGAAGGAATGTGAAGAACAAGAGTGAATAAAAGAGCATCCGATAAGAAAGCTTCCTTGATGTGTAATGCCTGGTATTTCTAAGCATGTAATTAAGCTTAGATTAAGCCTAGGATAAAGGTTTATAGTGATACTTGAGAATCCCTAAGAGAAAGGCTTGAGAAACGATGAAATAAATTGATTTATGAGTTTTCTGAAGTTCCACGCCTGAGGCGTGGGATCCCACGCCTGGGGCGTGAGAAACAGCCCAGAAAGCCAATTC
>PYAF01004918.1:313667-324032 GCA_007407185.1 Glycine tomentella
AAAAGAAATTATTTTTTCAATCTCAACTTATCTAAAGAATTTTTTTTATAATTCTTTTTCATTTCTTATTATTATTTTTATTGTATTTGTGCACAAAATATTAATATTATAAGTTTTAATTAATCTTTGCAAAAGTTTTAAATGTGAAAAAATAGTATGTTTACATGTGCTCTATGAGGATATAATCACTTGAAAAAAAAAATGACATTAAACTTGTTAACTGTTTTACTTCTATAGCGAGTTTTAACATTATTTGTTACTTAAATTTTAGGTTAATTTCACCTTAAATATTTCTTTTTACAATATGGTAACGATAAAAATCAAATTTAAGATCCTAAATTCTAGTTTTGTGAATAAAAAAAATATAATTTAGAGAAAAAATTCCATTAAAAGTGGTCTGATAAATTTCTCAGAAATTAATTATCAATATAATTAGTAGATATTTGATACCAATGTCTTGGTAATAAAAAGAATAGATCAAAACTAAGTCTTCATATATTTATGTTGCGAGTTACGGCAAGTGCACCGCTTGTTTCAAGTAATAAAATGAGTAAGTAAAATATCGTCTCTAAAGGGATTGGTATGAATTTCACAGTAATTCTAGGTCTAAGCAATTTGAAGTAAAAAGAAAGAATTTGTGAAAGAATTTGGTTGTTGTTTGAATATTGCAATTAAAGATAGAAATTAAAGAGATTAAATTGTAGTAAATTAAGTTTGGGTTTTTACCAATGGAATGAATAATTGTAGTCAGGACGCAATCCCCTCTGTTCCCTACCTCTTTCACTTAACTGATTATCAAGTTTGATTACTCAAATGATATATCTCTCCAAATTTAGTTAATCCTAATTTCTTAGCAATTTAACCATTTAACCTGAATCAAGAATCCTAATTCCTTAGCTATCTCTATCAAGCTAAGCATTAAAAAGAATATATCATAAGGTTTGCTTGTTTCTGATTGTTCAAAGAATAAATCTTTTCTAGTTTAGTTAACCCCTAATCCCTTAGCGAATTAACCCTTTAACCTGAATCGAAAACCTAATCCCTTAGTGAATTCTATCAAGTTAAGCATTTCAAAGAATATATTGTAAAATTCTACAGTCATGCATCCCTATCCCTAGGCAATGAACAACTGTTATTCTAATCAGGTCAGAAATTAGAATCCCAACATCCCTATTGCGAATCCTAACTCTCAGCACTTAATTAGAGTGATCAATTCCAAATAAGAATAAGATAAATAAGAACATAATAGAATAAAACAATCAAAACACTCTCATTCAATACCAGTCAAGTTACAGAGGAGTTCATATTAGTTCTTGGCCTAACCACAATGCAGAGTTTAGCCTGACATAGGCTTCAAAGACACCAAAGCTGTCAAATAAAACATTATTCTGCGGTGACCTAACTTTGATGAATGAATTCCAATGAGAAGAAGAGTGTAATGGAATGTGTGGAGGTGTCCAGAAGCCTTGTATTTATAGAATGGTTTAATTAGAGTAACTAAGCCCCTGTTCTGTGCCAATTTCGAACTCAATCTTTTTAAATCAGGAAACTGCGTCTTCATGGCGCTGATGGGGTGAGATCCCGCGCTGATCGCGCGGGTTGCACGAATAGAAACTGCCTCCAGACCTTGTGGCGCGAATCGCGCGAACTGTGGCGCGGATAGCACGAGCTTCGCGGCATAATCGCGCTGATAGCGTGAGCCATTCGAATTGAACCATTGATCCTGGCCTGTGGCGCGGATTACGCGGATGTTGGCTTGGATCGCGCAAAACCTGGAATTTGCTTTTCTTCCTTTCTTGTCTTGTTCTCCTCCTTTTAGGCCCGGAAATACATCTTGGAAATAAAATGAGATATAATTAAATATAAATAACAAACTAGTCTATACTTAATCTAATTCCTAATGATTTAATTGAAATATAACCTAAAACTAACCTAAAACTAAGATGTGTTAGCAATACATCAATTTACCTCAACTCAAACCAAATAGACCGACCAGAGTATGATTTTTTAATCCTAAAATATTAACCAACATAAATGATTTTTTTATTTCTTCATAATAAAATTTAAAAAGTAAAATAAAGGTGCAGGAAGATGAACACCGGTTTTTTCCACTTATTTTAATTCTTTTGAATATTTTTTAAAAGGAATTAATACTTTTTAAAAGGGAAAATCAAGTAAGAAGTTAAAAGAGGAGGGGCGGGGGCAGTGACAGCACAGTGGCTATGTGAAGGGAATTATAAGTTATTCTTCGTAAGGTTAACATATATATTAACTGCAAGTTGCAACAAGGGATCCAAGTTGTGTTGTTTAGATGATGGAGACACAAAACCTTAGAACATTATGGACCACGAAATGTTCCTTGGAGACTTGCAAATCAAAACCCAATGTTAATAATGTCAATACTTAGGACTTGTTCGGTTGTTAAGATACAAGAGAGAGTTCCATAAAATGCAGGGGAGATGAGTAAAATGAAATTATGTCGTATCTATTATCTGATGTGTATTAGATAACTCGTTAGATAACAATATAAATTATAGGATAGAGCAGTTTTATCCTATCCTACTCTTTTTTTATCATGATCACGACTTGAAAAATGATATCTATATAAAATAATAACAAGGAATTGCATTGCATAGGAAAAAGCATTCTAAATTTCTTCTTCATTGGTGTTTCGTTATGTCAGAACATTTGTTCTGTTGGATACATAAAATAGGCATGAAATAAAAGTTGTGACAAAAAAAATAAATTTCCTTGGACTTTTGTATTCAAACGGTATTTTTTCCCACAAATTACCTAAATTGATAGATTTTTAAAAATTACAAAAATTGGTAAATCGTCTTTTTGAAGGACAATTTCAACATAAAAAAATTGTGCTTTTAAAAACATAATTTCACGTTTCTAATTTTTTTTTAAAAAAAATTGTGACGATTAAAAAACAGTCTCAAATTGCTTCACGACATATGAATCCGTCAAATGTCCATTTTGTGATGACCAAAGAAGTTATTTGTGATTGTTTTTAACTACCATAATTTTAAAACAAAAATCTGAAAAAATAAATCATTTTCTGAAGCACGATTTCTACATGTTAAAATCCTCTTCCAAAAGACGATTTATCTATTTCCGTAATTTTTTAAAATCTATCCATTTTGATAATTTATGGAAAAAAAATTACCCCATTTTGGTACAAAAGCATAATTTCCGCCCTAAATGATCTTCCATTTCTGTGCAAGGAAAGATAATTCTAAAATGAGAATGGAATGAAATGATGATTAAGTCTTTTTACATGTAAAATTAATAAGAATAAATAATCAAATTTTTCCTTCAAAGTGAGATGTTAACAAATTGGTTTTTAAGATGAAAAAATCAAATTTAGTCAATTTATAAAAAGTAAAACAAATTAGTCTTACTAACAATTTAATGATAAATTAATCCCTAAACTTTACAACTTAATGTCAAGTTGATCATAAAAAATATAATTTAATATTAAATTGATCCTTAAACATTACAACTAAATAGTAAAATGGTCTCACAAATTTAATGATAAACCATTTTGTCACATTTTTTACGCGAAATCAATTTATCACCACAACATACTTTACAAATTTGACTATTTATCAATTTGAATTGTGACCAAATGCATAAAATGTAGAATAACGATGCATCCTTAAGGTGATGCCTTAGTTTAAGTGTTTTCTATTTTCATTTTTAAAGAAAAAGAAAAATAAGAGTGGAACTATAAACACTGAAACCAAGCGTCAGCTTACTTTCTCACTTTATACATCTTTTCTAAATCTTTTCACTTTAGAAGAACTAAATCCATTACAACTAATGAAAATTACGATATGCATTTGTCTGTTATTTACAAGGTCAACTGAAGATTCCCAAAGTAATCTCCAAATTTTGGCATAGCAGTCAAGCCCTTCTAAGTTACAACTCAAACTTCTCTACCTCTTCAACCATAATTATCAAACTTAACCAAGCCTCCAATGCAAAATGAACGAATATTTCATACCTATTAAAAGAAAGAAATTATATTCAATTATTTTCAACCATAGCTCAATTTATATATAAACAACCAGATTATTGTTCAGTAATATAACATAATTAATATTTGTAAATCAATTTAATTATCTCCAGAAACTAACCATTTGACAATATCTATATCAGAAATTAAAATATCACTATTACCTTCATTCAAATTCATCTCCTTTTTCTTTGCAATGATTCTCCAGTTTCAGGCCTTTTCTGTCACTATTTACAAACATTTGATGAGCATCCATGTTTAAGTTCTCTCTTCTATTATTTACAATCTCTGGCCAAGTATTTGGTTTAAGGGTGTTATTGTTATTTACGAAAGCCTTTGTTTCTGCTGGAATCAAACTATCACCCCACTCATCTCCTTCAATCCGACTTTTAATATCAGCAATAGTTCCACCAGAATTAGTTATGCAATCAGGAAAACCCAAAATACCCCTGGGTGAAATCCTTCCCTTTTCAAAGGAACTTTGATGCAGAAGTTGTTCATTTAACTTGTTACCAACAACAGGAGTCCTGCATGAAAACCATAATTTTTCATTCACATGAATAAACTGTCTCCCTTGCATGCAGCAAAGAGTACATGCAAGATGAACATAATCAATTTTGGTATTCTCCAGCCTTCGAAAGTGAGGTAATGTCATTATGACAAAATTAATAGCAAAATATTGAAAGCCTAAATCTTTTGACATACCTAATAGATAATTAGTAAGTTAATTAGTTAGTCATCAAAGCAAACCTTATTTGTTGAAATTTTGAGGTCTGAATATAGTCAAAAATTGGAACCAAGTCTTTTGACCTAGCTTGTATCACACGAGTTGGAATCTTTTCAATCTCAAATTCCCCTCCTAAAGCAGGGTCTTCATCCATCATCAAAGTAGCCTCTTTACCCACTGAATGAAAATATATCTGGTTGGCAACAAAATCATATATTTAAATGTCAAATTATAAAGCATTGTTAAAAAAAGCATTAAAAAAATGTATTTTCGAGTTTTGAGATAACATACCCCAGTCTTTCCCCACAATGGCGTTTTAGCTTGATGCATTTGCAGTTCAGCTTCTGAAATATAAAACTGATGCTCTTTCTCAGAACAGGGATTCCATTTCACATTTACATTCTTCATTTTAGGGCTAATGATATTATCCTTCTTCACTTCCTCTGGATATAATTTATTGCTGTCTGAAACTCCATTCTCTCCATATATGTCAATAGTATCTTCTCCCTCTCTCCAACTATATGCCCGGCATATATTCCATTTCTTGATAGGCTCAACAACTACTCTTGCATCTGTCAGTGGGGCAGATTCATAAGCAGGCGTTACTCCAGAAACAACACCTGAATCTTGATGGTTAATTGTCTGCAGAGTATATTGTATCATAGAACTGGTGGGTGAAAAGATCAACAGATGATGCTTTTCCTTGGAATAGTTCCCATTAACATACAAGGTACTGCTGCCTTCAAAGTTACGGAAAGATGAAGCAATAGCCCCAGAAAGCGAACTCATCCTATTTGTTGCAGCTGCAGCAGCACCGGTTACTGTGCTTCTCCAGCCATTAGATCCATTCCTAATTCTGCTTACGACAGAAAGTGAGATTGGAGGACCAGCAGCACAGAGGCTCTGCGGTTTACAAATTTCTAAGGCTGAACTATGAGGCCAACGAACTGCTTGATTATTAATGATATCCAATCCACCATTTTTTTCTGTTAAACTATTGTCACATGACAGAATATTTACGGGTCCTCCTTGAGGATTTATCGCAAATAGATGGCTAGTGCCCCTTGAGGAACTTATCATAATCCACCTGCTATCAGCACTAAAACTGATATCTTGAATAACCTGAAGAGTCAAATACAGATTTAAAAAAGGTCTCAATTACTTGTAGATGCATTTTGAAAAAGAAAATAATCGTGTGCTAATCCAAAGACAAGAAGATGAACTCACTGCATTTGTCAAGCCACGTTGCAGCCTGTAGAGATGAGCATAAGAAGGGTCAGCATCAGATGCTGAAACTCTCTCATATTCAGGGATTATCTTAAAAACATTAATGTTATGCCCCTGAACAGAAGCAGTCACCAATATGGTGCCACTAGGATCAAAGCATAAAGCTGAAATAGGACTCTTGTGGGCCCGGAATTGGGAAACAACATTTTTACTGACTATATCTCTGACAATGACCTGAAAGAGAACAATAAGTTATGCTAGTAAATTCAAAATATTAACTGCAGTACCATCAATTACCATATTATAGAAGGGTAACCTAAACCAAAATACACAGCAAGATGAATTCAACATGAGATAAACACAATGCAAAACTCTTATTGCAAAATTGTAATAGACTGTTAGTTCTATAAAGACATAACCATGTTTGAAACTAAATTTGAGCCAATAATGAGGAAAGACAGTGACCACAATTTCAGGAACAACATAATGTTAGGAACTACCTCAGACCAGATGCGTACAGCCTACGATAGGGAAGATGCTAGCTCTAGCTATCATATCTATTTGGGGTGGAAGATAATCAAGCACAACATGTACATTCCAATAACAAGTGAATGCAAAATTATGATGAAGAGCAGTATTTACCATTCCAATGTTATCAGCATCTGTTGAATAGCCATTAACGATTCCATTTCCTTTTGGGCTAGAATTTACCGAATGTATAGCACCGCTGCTATCTGGGCGACGTTCCGAGCAGTATCTGGAAAGTTTTTTATACCCCATATCTCCAAGTGTCACAATCCCAGCAGCAAGATGCTTGCTAGACTCTTTGGCATAGTGTGCAACCAAACTCCCATTTGAAGAAAAAACAGGAAAGCTTGCAGAAGGTGTCAAATGCTGTGGGCTGACACGCCCAGAAGTGGCTGTTGCATCTGGGCTTCCACTATAGGCCAGCCATCTAGGACCCACTGCAAGTGGTCCAAAGCCAATGCCTCCAGAACCGAGACAAGACGTGACTATAGGATTGGTAAGTAAAGTATACTCTCTTTCTAAAGTTGTGGCAGAAAAACAGTGTATCTGCAAAATAAAGATACCATTAAAAATTATAGGAAAACAAATTTAGAGGAACTTAACACAGATATTAGAAAGTATACCTGAGTGGCTTGAGAAACAGTTACTATTCGAGAACTGCATCTTACAAAATAAACAACTGATCTAAAATTTTGTACATGAACATTTATTCGGGACCTCATAGAATAAAATTGAACAGTGGTTGGCAGATAGTTTCCATTCACTTGGTCATGACGGTTTAAAGTGCCCCCATTGTAAGTGGCACCCAACCCATCTTGTGTTTTGCTTCCTCCATCCGTACAAACTACCAACAATGGACGCTGGTCTGCAAACTTGTCCTCTGGTCTCTTTGATACAATTGGAGTTGGTGCCATTTGCATAAAAGAAACAGGACCATCCTGTCTGGAAACTAGGTCATGGACATTATTTGAATCATCAACATCCCAAACCTGGAAACCAGACCAATAGCCTAGAAGAAGTACTTGCCGCATACCTTCTCCCTGGCCGCCCTCTAATGTGTCAAACCCAGCCCAAATAACCTATACAAATTAGGAAGAACTGAAAAGTGTCACCTCAGTCCTAACACCAAATTGAAAAATGTAATAGAAAGATATATATATATATATATATATATATATATATATATATAAAATAAAAAAAAAAGAGTACCAATTTTTCAATATTCATTATGTAAAGAAGCAAAAATAAATCAGATCTAGAATCATGAAAGGGAAGAGCGAAAATAGTAAATGCCATACATACATCCAGAACCAACATCTATTTAGCACAAGGAACAAAATAAGAACTATGAGATTAAGCACTATCATTTATACTAAAGCTAAAAACCAAAAGGCCCAATAGTTCCAAAACGATAAGGATATTTGGTTAAATAATCAATTGCATATGAACAATATATTCATTATATAAATACTGCCAAAAGTTCAGCTTTGTTCTGACTTCAGAAACTGTTACATTAAGAATTCAATCAATTCATGGGTGCATTTGATGCATGTTCAGGGACATCACATGCAGAACAGCACAGTACAAGTTGTTGAGTCACAACAATATATCCAATATTTGATGGTTGATGCACAACAGAGGAGCTAAACTCTTACAGCAATGCCATACTGCAATTTGGCATTGCTGGAGCACAGGTCTCATATAATGTTTAGCTTCTAGTCAAGCTAACTTTTAGGAGCAAACCAATGTTGCACTCGGGCAATAAAATTAATAGAGATATAATTCATTACAAGGTGCAAAAAATTTGGTTAGCTGTGTTTGATATTCAACTTTCTCAAAATCCTATTTAATAGTGACCATGGATCCCACAAATGGGTTGGCCGTACATCTGGCAAAAGGATATTTTTCTGAGTTCTAATAGCTCACAGGCAAAAAAAAAAGAAAGAAAGAAATCTCTGAAACAATATTTAGCCCATAATATTATGACACACTCATATCTAACAAAAATGCTTATCCCTTCTTAACAGATGGATGCTCAATACAAGCAAATAACCAATCAAAACTAATTGGAGAACATAGAATCAGCATTCACCTCAGCAATAAAAGCAAATAATTAATCTAATTCCATCATATCAACAATTGACAAATATCACAAGTAACCGTTATGAGCAAACAAGCTGCAATTCATAAACTAGATCATCATGACATGATAAGCAAGCAAGTAACTATTTTCCAGTTCAACCCATTTGAACTCACTCATGCATACCCGATCACGGTTAGCATCATCACCCTTATCCAAAATTGACGATGCAAAAGAGGCAGCTGCAGACCGAGCAACAGTGGAAGCACCGGATGAAACAATTTTCAGGTAACCAGAGAGAGTGTGAAAGGAGGGAATAAAGCCATTGCTGTTGGTTCTGCCACCAGTACCACTACCACCAGCAGCAACACCTCCAAGAAGAAGGTGCTGTTGTTTCTTGCCATCATTCTTACTCATCCCAAAAACCAAAGAGATGAAAATAACAGCTACCAACAACCACAAAATCAAAAGGGTCACCACTGATTCTTCAAATTCACCCTTAAATTCAATCATCACCCTCTTCATCCACCATCAAGAACCAAAACTAAACTAAACTACAAAATCAGCAAAAAAATCACTATTTTTGCACAGCTGAGGCCATAAGTGTATCCATGCATAACCTCTCAAAAATCATCCAAATCACAACCACCCCAAAACAAAACTTGCCTCAAAAAAATTTCCCCTTCGTGTTTTCCCCTCAAAACAAAAACACCGAAAAAAAGCACAACCACAACGAGGAAAACGGTTTGGGCAAGAAAAAGAGATTGCAAAACTTTAAAATTCAAAAACTATAAAAAATAAAACAAGTTTCAAATTTTTTCCTTGTTTTCAAACTTTGGTTGAAAGTTGAAGAAACCCACGAAAATATTTAAAAACAAAAATTCACGGGTTAAGATAGAAATTTTAAAAAATGATTAGTATTCCTAACCCCTAATATTCACAAATGAAATAATAATACAAATTGTGGCAAAATAATATGAAATTCAAACGTATATTTTTTATAAAAAAAAAAAAAAATTAGATATGCATGAGTATTTACTTATTGTCGCGAAGATTGATGATTTAAGATATGAACGGTGCGAGGGAATTTGGGAATGGGAAGTTAGGGTTTTGGAAAGGAAATCCGCCGGAAAATCGCGGAAAACAGGGAGGTAGTGATCTGAGGAGAGAGAAAAAAAAACAAAAAAGGTATAGAGAGAAATAAAAGATAACAAATGGAGCAAATTCAGAAGAAAATAAAATTAAAAAAATGTATTAAAAGATCCTCCGTTCAGGTGTTTACGTGTGTCCCTCTCTGTTTTGCTTTCTCTCCTAAACCAAAAACATGCATTGAGTAAAATATATTAAGATGTCACTATAATTTTTTCTTTTTTTAGAAAAAGGTAGAAAACGTTAATATGTTACTTTTCAGTTCTTGAATCTATTTTTTTTAAATATTTTCATCTAAATTTTAAACAAACCTATTTTTATTCTAATTTTTTATTATTTTTGAAAATGAAAAAAAAAAACATTCAAATCATCCAAATTCCACTTTTTCATTTTCAAATGCTTTTTAATTTCAACAGATTATTTCAAATCTAATAAGCATATAATTTTTATGATTATAATTAGTTAATTATAAAACTATAAAAAAATTATTCTTGTTTTAGGTCTTGTCGATTATGATTATCAAAAATTTGAATTTAAGTTACTAACAATATTAATTATATCTTTTTGTATATATTTATGAAATAATCTCGATAAAGTTTAACATATTTATTCATTTATTAAATATATATA
>PYAF01004918.1:331646-342123 GCA_007407185.1 Glycine tomentella
GTAAGTTTGCTTATTTTATTTTATTATTGTATATGTAATTTGTATTTTAGTTATAATATTATATATAGTTTGTAAATATGAAACATTAGGTTAGATGATATATTGTTAAAACTTTAGGATAGAAGATAAATAATTTGAAATTTGAAGATGGAACACAAATAATTTGAAATTAACATTAATAATTTATAGGAAAAAGATTATTTGAGTTTGTCATTTGTTGATGGTATATATGGTTCACATTTTAAGTTAATATGTAGTAAACATTGTTTTTTTTGTTATTTTAAGAAATTTTGTTAAAAAAATATAATTTTTAATATATATTTAAATTTAGTGGATATTCAATATGGAGGGATAATTTTAATTTACAAGGTTAGAAAATGAATTGTTTGAAAATAACATTTATAATTTATAGGTTAATGATTATTTGAGTTTGTCATTTTTTGATGGTATATGTGATTTATATTTTAAGTGAAGCTTTAGTAAAGATAATTATTTATTTCATGATTTTAAGAATTTTTGTTTAAAAAATATAATTTTTAATGTATATTTAGATTTAGTGACATTCAATTTGTTTAGAAAATGAATTGTTTGAAAATAACATTTATAATTTATAGGTTAATGATTATTTGAATTTGTTATTTTTTATGGTATATATGATTCACATTTTAAGTTAATGAATGATTTTTAAAATTAAAATAGGTTTAGATGTGAAATATGGATCACGATGAGAGTGTGCCGACACAGCCAGCAGCTGAGGATGTGTTGAGCGTCATTGATCCGGGGCCATCTGTACGGACGCTTTTGACTATGCAGGATAGGCATATATCCACTACTGTGTGGAATGCACACAGTGATCCGACCGTACGAGATCGTGTTCTTAATGTCAGACACTCGGCGACACACGATCACTTAGCTATTCCTGAGGATATCCATCCGTGGCTTATGCAGGCGGGTTTTTACCACGTTGCGCGTTTTCGCAATCATGAGGTAACAATATTAAAAATGTTAAATGTTGCGTGTGTGCCGTATCTATGGTTATATTATATCGACAATGAAATTGTATGTTGGTCTATTATTTCAGATTGACCATCATCTTGTTTCGACGCTTGTTGAGCGATGGCGCCCCGAGACACGGACATTCCACATGAGCATGGGTGAGCTGACCATCACCCTTGAGGATGTCCATCATCTGCTAGGGCTGCCGACCGATGGTCAGGTTGTATCCGGCCGCCATGGACGCCATAACTTCCCCGAGTTAGTTGATGACCTTTTAGGAGTTGAGCCTCATGCGGGTCGGGACTTGCATGGAGGTCTGTTGGGTCTCCACTATCTACGGGAGCATTTCGGTGTATATGCCGCCCATGCCGACACTGAGGTTGGGAGGATGAGGTACACTCGCGCTTTGATCTTGCGCATTTTAGGTGGGACGCTGTTTGTGGACACCGCGTCGAGCTTCGTGCCAGCACGATATCTTCTATTTTTGGACGACTTCGAGCGCACGGGTTCGTTCAGCTGGGGATCGGTCGTGCTTTCACATCTTTATAGGGAGTTGTGCAAGGCGACACGTGCAGGACGCTGTGAGATGGGCGGATGTACGCTATTGTTGCAGTTATGGGTTTGGACGAGATTCCCGACTATCTCTCCACCCCTTCCGCGTGTGGAGGATCAGGATGTCATGCAGCATGAGATTTACGGAAACAGGTATTGAAATTGTGGGTTTATGTTACGGTTGTTAGGCCCGATGATGTCGTTGCTAACATTGTCTTTATGCAGGTTTAATGTTTTTCAGACGCGACAAGCCAGATTTGCACATATTCGCAGATATCGTCATCACATGGATGTCATGCATCGTCGGGACATTCGTTGGAGGCCATATGATATTGTCGATATGGTTCATCCACCAGATGCTGAGATGGTGAGACGATGGTTGGCCGTCTGTCCTTTGATTTCCTATGAGTGTGTTGTCTACCAGCAGCCTGACAGAGTTTTACGGCAGTTTGGATTCGACCAGCCAATACCCTCTGATCCGATTAACTGTAGCGAGTTGTTGAGCCTCACCATTATCGGGAAGGCGGATGTCGACTGGACACACCGACATCGCTTCTTCATTGCACAGTGGGTTGAGAGGGATGCCCTTGTGTTGCAGGATCTTTCTCTGATGCGGAGAGATGGTTACTTATCGGTGAATAGCGAATACATGCAGTGGTACTTCACCATGACACGACGCTGGATGACACGTAGAGCTGCCTTCCATGCACATGTGGTACGCTAGGTTTATGTACTTTGTGAATATTATTATTAACTTAATGTTTTGTGAATAACTACTGATGTTTTGATATACAGACTGATCGTGCTGAGACGATCGTTCATATGGCATCACCCAAGTCGGAAGCGCTGGGGGCCTTCAACATGAGACAAGTGTACGACGAGGCAGTTCGCATGTTGGCCGCATGTGAAGATTTGGAGAGGATCACCGATCTAGGGGATGTTGCCCCACCACCTGTGCGGCGCCAGACTGAGGCCCCTCCTGCGGTCGTTCGCACTAACCGCCGTGCACGGCATGAAGGGTTGCCCCTGCACCAGGCTACCCCGCCAGTAGCAGACAGACCAGTAGTCCTGCCAACCTTGCCTCCCCGTCCTCCAGGTATATACGTTGCACCTGGTTATCCTGCCGGGGTTTCGCAGCAGTATCATTGGTCGCCGACCTTTCAGGCGTGATCATCCAGCGGTGGGCAGGGATCCTTTCAACCATCACAGTACCCCCCATGGTTCCAGTTTCAGTCGCATCCACATCCTGGGTTCCAGTTTCCGACGTATCCGATGTATGCTTCGTCGTCTACGTCGACAGCAGACTTTTACCGGCCAGCGCAGGCGACATCAGGTGCAGATACGATGTTTACGACTCCACCTGCACATTCCACACATCCTTTGTCGTCACCGGGTTCCGGCACTGCGGACGATCCTATTGGCGACTTCTTAGCTGCCGCTATGCAGGAAGGAGGTGCAGACGATGACGATCAGGAGGCTGATGACCCCGACCGATTAGTTAGGCGTAATCCGGTAAGGGGAGCACGTCATCGCTGTCATTTGTCGCCTTATGAGCATGACATGACCCGATGTGCGGGATATCATGGGGACCACCATCATGCTTAGTGACATTTATCTATTACTTCCACTATGTTCATTTGGTATTTGTTTGTTTCAGACATTTGGTATTTATGGCTTTCAGACATTTGGTAGTTGTTTGTTTCAGACATTTGTTATTTATGCTTTTTGGATATTTGGTATTTCTTACTTAATAATTTAGCAACTAATTTGACTTTCGACATCTTTCATACACTGGAATAAATATTACAAACATAGGGTTACTAAATCAGCATTTGACATACAATTCATAAATAAATGTCACTGTTGCTGCATTCGTTAAGGACAATTTCGTCTGTTGTGACCAACAAGCTTACAATAACCACATCTTGTTCGTGTTGTGGATCCATCACGTAAATCCATTTCGTTGCGTATGCGTGTTGACGCAGGCTTTCCTTTTGTGCGTCTCAGCGACACATCAAGTAAAACGGTGGCTTCTGTAGAAGGTGGTATGAAGTCTTCGTTCCCAATTGGCAACCACTGAGACGAATATAGTTGACACTGATACGCAATATTGTACACAGGGTGCATGTATTGAGTGGGGTCGATGTGCGAGGACCTGCAGGCTGCAACCACATGACTACAAGGAAATTTGAACGCACTGAACTCACCACATTGGCATACTCCTTCTGTTAACGACAACGACCATTTCTTTCCGCCACGGTTAGTTCGAATGTTGAACGACTCTTGCACCTCATATCTATTGTTTTGTGTGTCGTAAGCAATAACACTGTGCGTCGCAGATTTATGAACCGTCCTCAGATATTTTTGCCACGCTAATTTAGCAAATTTATTACCTCTAGCCATGTCTTCACATGCCTCACCCCCATGTTGCAAAAAATAGGTCACTAGTCGAGCATATGTGAACTTGACAAGCGAAGTAATCGGAAGATTTCGTGCGCCTTTAAGTACCTTGTTAAAAACCTCAGAGATATTGGTAGTCATGTGACCAAATCTTCGTCCATCAACGTCATAAGCTGCAGTCCACTTTTCCTTTGGGATGCGATCAATCCATGCGGCTATCTAAGGGCTTGATTCTCTAAATTTTTCGAATCCGGCATCAAAATCTAAACGTGATGTTGTATAACCTACAAAAACAAACCAAATATAAATATAAAGACATATTGAATTATCAATAATGCACATGCAACCATAAAGTGCACGACAATTACTTACCTAGCATTTTCAGCTGTTTTTTCAACATGACATTCTTGAACTTGTGATTGAAATTGCTCGCCAAATGGCGAATGCAAAAAACATGATACGCCCTCGGTGGATGCCATCCCAGCTGAACATTGTTCACCGCCGCTATTATTCCCGCATGCCGATCCGAAATAAGACATATTCCATTTTTTTGCGTAACATGAATACGGATAAGTGCCAAAAACCATGACCAGTTGTCAATATCCTCCCCAGAGACAACCGCAAATGCTAGTGGAAGGACGTAATTGTTACCATCAACAGATGCTGCAGTAAGTAAAGTTCCACGATATTTCCCATATAAATGGGTACCGTCAATGCTGATAACCGGCTTGCAATAATTAAACGCATCACAACACTGCTTAAACGTCCAAAACACCCTGTTGAAGACCCTGCAACTGTCGTCGAGTTGTCCTTCAACATAATGCTCCGTCGTTTCCAACTTATAAGCAGACCCTTGAGTAAAATTTAACATATAACCCAACCACCTTGGCAGGAAAGCATACGATTCATCCCAATCGCCAAACGCTTTAACAATCGCCTTTTGCTTTGCCTTCCACGCCTTCCTGTATGATATATGAAATCCCATCGTCGTTGAAATCCTCTCCTGAATTAAGCTAATTTTAACACTAGGGTCTTCCCTAATCATTTCTGCAATTTGTCAAAAAATAACAAGTCAGACCGCCTTCATACGCTAAATATAAATGTTGTTCTATAACAATTTAAAGTACCTAGGATCAACGAACATATTAAATTTGAGTCAAGCTGTTTGTGATCCTGAGACAGATTAACACTAACGCACGTGTGTTCATTGTTCCAAATGCCTACAACCCATTCACTGGAACCCTTCTTTTCGTATGCCCTCATCCTCCATGGACAACCGTCATTATGATTTTCACAAACCATTATAATCCTTTTCGTATCAGATTTTGCAACTACGGTTGTCCTATTCGAGGCCATACAGTATTGCTTTATTGCCATTTGCACGTCCAACTTGCTCCCAAACACCTGTCCCTTATATAGCGGTTGACCCATCTCCCAGTTAGGTACTTGAACTCCTTCCATGTCATCTGCCTCCTGATCTGGGTATGCCCAATTAATGTTTGTGTAATGACTTAGATTTGACCAAAAAGGTACATTCCCTCTCCTATATAATCGAACATTGACCACATTGTTATGCATAACAAAATATATTAACAGTAACAATTCAAGGCCACACAAATATATGTTCATACCTGTAATCTGAGGCTCATTTTGCATTCCAACAATACCTGGAGAAGGCATTGTAAAAGCACGATCAAAATCACCGTCAACATCCGTATCGGAAGACTCACTATCCGGAACACAACCTTCATCAATCTCATCCTCAGAACTATCCATCGGCCAAGCTGGGTCGTGGGCCGACACCATTTCTGTTTCTTCAGAATCAAATTGCTGGGATGGTTGGCTTGCAGGTGGTGGTTGTGAAGATGAGGATATATCTCTATCCTCAGAATTCACCATCGGCTCCAAGTTAAGATCAATGGAGCTAATCTTTTGAACAAATTGTTGAGTGCTTGACGACTGTCCACAATTATATACTTCCGCATACAATTCTATAAATCTGGGATTTTCTCCATCGGATGTGCATGCGTCTGTAACTAAGGTTACATCGTCATCATCTGCAATATCCACACCCACCCACTGCACAGGGATGCCAGATGCACATCTCGCACTCAGTCGAGATACAGATTGACCTCGTTCTAAGCGCAACTTCTTGTATATCATTCTCATCAAATGATCGTAGTTGCATCGTACAGGAATCCGAAACATTTTGGTTTCTCCTTCAAATACTTCACCATTTGGACCAACATATCTCCTTCCATTAAAATATACAATGCAGATTAATCCCTCCCTTCTACCACTCATTTTGCAAAGATTCTAAAAAAACTGAGCACTACACAAGCAGAGAAAATACTCTCAAGCAACACTTAAATTGGGTGGCGGGGTGTGTCCTTTTAAATAGGTGGGGTGTAACTAGTTCGCATACTAGTACAGCGAAGTATAACTGCGTGCCAACTGTCCCTTAGTTCGCTAAAGGACCCAACGAACTACGACTGCCACGTGTCCAGCTCTAACCTAATTCGCTACTGGCCATAGCGATCTATGTCGCCACGTGTCCACCTCTGGCCTACTTCGCTGCATACAATAGCGATCTACGTGTAGCTCTGGCCTACTTTGCTGCCTACAATAGCGATCTACGTGTAGTTCGCCAAGCCAAGTCGTGATCTTAGTAACCTACATCGCTGATGTCAGTAGCGAATTTACCAGAGACTGCCACGTGTCCTGCCCGGCCTTTTTGGGCACTGTCTCATCGCCATGTCAGCTTACGTAGTTCGCTTTTCTAAGCAGCGAACTATTCCACTTGGCACTCTAGTAAAATGTTTGAGAGGTGTGGCATTCCGGTAATATTTTTGTATATTCGTGGCACAGGGGTCAATAACTCTTCCTCCGATTTCAACCTACGAACCTACATACGAGGCCCAATCAAGGTGGAGGCTACTTTGACGACAGGTATGGTGCCGGATTTACTCAGAGCCATTTCGATTTGGGATCCAACTTTTGCGGCAAGAGAGATGGTGGCGCTGATGATGGATATAGAGATGGAGTGTATGCTTGTGAAGGGGGGCAAGGTGGAACCCTACGAGGTGCGTGGCATGGCGCCAAAATCGTTGACTTGGGCGGCGTTTGTTGATTACAGGAGGTCCATCAATTTACCCCTCGTAGAAGTAATCTTCTTCTGTGGTGCCCAAGGCTGATACACAAGAAGATGTCAAAGGTGGTAGCGTGCAAAAGTTTCGTGTCAAGCTGCTGGCCGAAAGTGGGGGTCAGAGCACTATGGATGTTCTCTGTCAGGTATGAAAAGGATCGCCTTTAGAACCATTTGTTATGTTTGTGTGTTTTATAATTAAGAGGATTGCATTCAGTTGTTGCCCCAAAGCTGGTTTAGGGCTTCAATATAATTGTCGTGATATCAGTGAACGCAATAAAACAAAATGTGAGGTGTTGATTTTTTAGGCAGAATTTTTAAAAAAGCCATTAATGAATTTTGCAGTGTTTGAAGGACTACAAAAGTGATCATACCATGGTATTGTCCCTTTCTTATGCAATCACAAAGCCATTTTTGAGGGTCCAAGATAGAAGCAGCATGACCTGTGAGGCTGTGAACTTCAGAGACCAAAAAATGGTGTTGTAGCTTTGATAAAGAGTGAATCAAAAGAGTCATCATCAGAGTTGCCAGAAAAACGCTCCAAGTTGGAGATAGGGTCACCCGTTATTTTCATTGAAGCTCCCAATATGATCGAGATTGCAGCTACTATGCCCTGCCTCAGGGTCAATTCTGGCCTAGTCAAACCTGGTGATGTTGGAAGGTATTTTTTCACCTCATCATCCACTTATCTCTTAGTTAAGGAAAAGAGAGTGAAAATTAAGAAGAAATTAAAATAAAGTCGCACGCAGGTTTCAGATGGAAAAATTATTTTATTTGGACATTTCTTATACATTCTTTTATTTGAACATTCTTATACATATTCTATACTAGTATTTATTTGGACATTTCTTTTAACTTGTTTGACCTATTTAATTAATATTGATTTGGTGAAACACTTCCAGCTGATTTTTCATACATTTCAATGATGTACATTTTGATGTGTGACTTCTATTATGCACAAATGCTATGAATGCTAATCACACAAACGCAAGACATCACCAAATGACATGACCAAATGTAATAGCAAGCCTTAATTAGTTCACTCTCTTTCTATGATTTAATCAAGTTTTGTTCCACATAGTTTCTTCCATGGTGATGTTATATATGTAGTCTTGCATGCTGACCCTTAACATTTTCAGATGGTACCTTCATCCGACAAGAGGCCTGCTGCATACCCAAGTGGAGAAGGTGGACAGAACACAACTACAGCAGAGCATGCAATTTCTTCTCCTGAATATGTTGGTTAGGAGCCTCTGCTTTATGTAGTTATATCTTTATGTTATGAGACTCTATCTTGTAATAAATAAATAAAAATATGTCTCATGGTATCTCACCTTGAGAAGCAAGGCACACAAAAATTGTAACTGTGTTGTTTCATATTCATGTCAGATATGCTTATGTTGAACATTAAGACTTTTGTCTCTGGGGTAACAGGTGTATTGTTGTATTATGTGTGACCACCGTGATTTTTCTTTTTACTTTTTTATCGGTTAAATTCAGTGTCGTTTTCTCTCTTCCTGCAAAGTTATACAATTATGAAATTAATCACATCATATATTTGTTTTACGCTAGTGCTCATTACTTAATGAAAACTTCTTTTGTCAGCTGAGAACAGAAGTAAATAGAGTCTTGGAAGTTGGTTGAACAGGCAAACTAATTGGGGCCAGTTTAGATGCAAATGTTCATATCTATACATCTTATGCCAGCTTGGCATCCCAATTATGTGAACTAAGTGCATCCAAAAATGATGCTGATACATTGCAGAGTCTATTCATAACATCTCAGGTATGTCTATAGTCATTTCACTCTCAGTAACTAGTTAACTTGAAGATCATGGAAATTGAAAAGTGCAGTATTTAAGGGGATGCTGGATTGCCAACGAGATAAATCTCAGACATGGAGTCATCATCAACCACCTTGAGGGACAAGATGTGTATGTTGGTGTTCCTAAGGTGAGCCTTTTTTTTTTTTTGTTGACTCTCTAACGTATGTATCTTCTTTTTTTTTTTTTTTTTGCTGTCTCTCACAATCCTTTGAACATTTATTTCTGACGTATAGTGTAAATACTATTTTTAAAACAAATTAAGCTCATCTAGCCCCAACCTAATAGTAGTTGTTATTAAATTAGTGGTGAGAGTTGATTTTATAAAACAAAAATAAAAACTTAAGAAGTATAATATTAAGATAAGGTTGTTTATAAAACTTAATAAAGTAACTAAACATTACCTTCTTTATGTCCTTTTAATGAATCAAATTTATAAACTAAAATTCTTTTATACCTTTTTAATGACTTAATGTAATTAAAATCATTAGTAATATTATAAGTTAAAATATATTTAACTGCAAAAGAAAGTTTAAAATTGTAACTAAACGTAAAATAAAATAAAAAGATCTCTTTTAAAAAAAAAAGGCTCTAAATTCGTCATTTTGTGAACATTTTATTCATTTATAGTCTTAATGAAATACCCTATATTTTGAGCATCTATTTACTCTGTAATAGAAAAAGGTCTTGAGTATACGTAGTAAATGTTGATAATTTTAGTTTCCTGTGTTTTTCTACCACTATTCATAGATTTCATTTTATAGCACTTCACTTTATCCATTTAATTCATTGTCTATTTTATTTAATGATACAGATTAACTTTTTCTTACCCCAACTAGAGTTATGTTGTTTGGTCACGTTGAAGATTACTTCACAATTGCTTTTTTTTAATCCATTATAGTGCAATTGCTATGAAGTTGTGGGAGAGAGTTATCGAACATCGTCTAAGGAGGGAGACCAAGATTTCAGTAAATCAATTTGGATTTATGCCAGGAAGATGTACCATGGAAGCTATTTTCTTGATGAGACAATTGATGGAAAGGTATAGAGAAAGGAAAAAAGACTTACATATGGTGTTCATAGATCTCGAGAAAGCATATGATAGAGTCTCACGGAAAGTCTTATGGTGGACTCTTGAGAAGAAAAAGGTAGCATTAAAGTATATTAATGCAATCAAAGATATGTATGATGGGGCTACCACATGTGTGGAAGCTTATAATGGAACATCAAGGTATTTCCCTATCACGGTCGGTGTCCACCAAGGTTCAGCTCTTAGTCCTTATCTCTTTGCCGTAGTGATGGATGAACTAACGAAAGATATTCAAGAAGAAGTGCCGTGGTGCATGCTCTTTGCAGATGATGTTGTACTTATTGATGAGACCAAAGATGGCGTTAATAGAAAATTGGAATTGTGGAGAAGCACTTTGGAGTCTAAAGGATTCAAGGTAAGTAGGAGCAAGACGGAGTATATGAAGTGTGAGTTTTCGAGGATTAAAGACGGTGAGCAAGACACAGTGCATCTGCTTGGGCAAGAGGTACCCAAGAAAGACGTTTTTAGATAT
>PYAF01004918.1:343930-375556 GCA_007407185.1 Glycine tomentella
TGAGAGAGCATAGATTGAGATGGTTTGGGCATGTTATGAGACGACCATTAGATGCTCCTGTTAGAACAAGAGTATGTTACCAAGAGCTAGATACAAAGAGAGGTAGAGGTCGACCAAAACTTACCTGGGGAAAGGTAGTTAAACAAGATCTAATGGAGTGGGATTTAGATTGGCGGACGGTATGTCTTAGGACGGAGTGAAGAAAAGCTATAAGTCTGATGGAGGGTTAAACCCTTTAGTAGTTCTATGTTCCAGTTGTTCCCTGTTTTAATTCTTTTCTTCTTCTTTTCTCTTCTTCTCTCACCATTCTTTTATTTTAACCCTGTTTCTCTCTTTTGCTTTTATTTTCGATTTATCATTGGGTTCATCTACCACCGACCCCAATTAATTTGGGTTAAAGATGCTGTTGATGTTGTTGATATTGAGTGCAATTGCTCAATTCATTTCTTTCTTCCTGAGAGCTATTTGTGCCTTTGAAAAATTCATTTTCCCTCTTCACATTTGTTCTCAATCTGGTGATTATTATTCAAATATTTTTTCTAAATAAACAACTAACTCCTCTTATTTTTGCTTGCAAATTTCTTCTACTATTTATATTGTTGTGTGTATGTTTTGGCTTTATTTTTGTAGCTCCTATATGAGGTAAAAAAAAACTCTTAGAAAGTATTTTTTTTTTTAGATCCATTTTTCGTGGCTAACATCAGAGTAGCTCAATTGCATGTATATACTCCATTTTTTCGTGCTAATCATTTTTTTCTTAATATGTATATTATTTATCCTTTTTTATACCTTTTTATTGACTTAATGTAATTAAAATCATTAGTAATGGAAGAATAAATAACTTTAAACAGTATTTAGAACTATAATAAAATCTTATTGGTGTCAAATAAAAATATAAAAAACTTTATATATATATATATATATATATGTTTTTTTAAAAAAATAAATTTGAAATTATTTTTTTGTCATAGACTCATAAATGGTCGACCTGTGGGCTGGAGTATCTTGTAAGTTGAAATTCTTTTTTATGGAAAGGTACGTTGATATTATATACTTGACCCGCGAATAAACTTTTTCAAGGAGGAGAAAAAAGAAGCTCCCTTTGAAACTGTTGTTGCTAGCTATTGAATTAGAGTAATTGTGGTGCATATCCATCATAATAGAGTAACTTAAAATCTAATATATTTGACTAGATAAAAGTTAGCAGAGAACATTGGTTAACACAATTATTGCGTTGTTGATAAACATAGCAGGATGAGACATCTTGACAAATACAATAAATGCGTAAAGTTTGTGTTCCATGTTGATGATATTTTTCAAATAGTAATACCTTAATGGTCAATTCATAAGCTAGCACTAGCTACATTGTCTAAACAGATTAGTCACAAATTATCATAGTCCCAAATAGAAAAAAGGGGTTGTTAGTTGTTACCTATTATAAGATAATTGCTTCTTTTGTGTTGTGTTGTTTTGTTCATTGAAATGATTGAATTTGTCCCATTGATGGGATGTGATTTATTTATCTTTTAGGATTACACCGGTGAGAATGTGACGGTCGATAACCTCTTTGCCGTTATTCTTGGGGACAAGAATAAAGTGAAGGGAGGAAGTGGCTAAGTGATTGATAGCAAACCTGAGGACAAAATATTTATATACTACTCTGATCATGGAGGTCCGAGAGTTATTGGTAAGTTAAGAATGACTTTAAGTAAAAAATAAATAAAAATTATCATCCTAAAGACTTTTTTCTTTCTTTGGTTCATGGAGGTATAGTTTAATATGTGAATATAGTTGTATAAAATAAAATTATCTAAGGGTGTAAAACTGATCAATCCAGAACTATGTTCATATTAGATAAAGACATTATAGCCTAGTCATTTCCTATTTGATTTGTATTTTGTAATATATCATGACTGGAAATGATGCCACTTTACGCATATCAAGTTATTAAGGAGTTATCATGTGATCATGTAGGTCATATACGTGGAAGCTTGTGAAAGTGGGAGCATGTTTAAGGATACATGCTTAAGGATCTGAAGATTTAGGTCACAACTGCATCCAAGCACAAGAGAATAGTTGGGGAACTTATTGTCCTGGAATGGATCCTTCTCCAACTCCAGTGTTTATCACTTGCCTAAGGGATTTGTCCAATGTTGCTTGGATGGAAGATAGGTACTAAATATAGTGTTCTTTGTAATCAACCCATATACCATGCATAATATTCTAATACAAACTATTTTTTTTCTCAACAATTAGTATGTTATGACACTTGGAGGATTCAAACTCATCTCATGACCTCCTTATCACTCCAATCCTTATGTTCCTTTCCCAAGCACTAAATCACCTTATGACTCCCAAATAACAAAATAGCACTAGTTGTATTATTCTTTTCTTTTTCTTTTTTTTTTTCTTTTTCTTTGTTTCACACTTGCACTCGCCGTGTGACTTTTTGTTTTCACTAAAGTTTTTTAAGTTGTTGTGCACCTCACTCTCTTTGATCAACTTTACTTTGTCATTGACATTGAAATTGAATGGTAATGGCCAAGACTTAAAGTGTTACAATGTTAAAATGCATTGATCATGTTGGCACACAAAACATTAATAACTTTCTCTCATTTTGAATGATTAAACTTACCTCTGATGCTTGAATTTTCTACAGTGAGGCTCACAATCTAAAAAAAGTCGTTGCCACGTTGTTGTTGTTCAGATGCCCCCTCAAGTAGCAGTAGTTAGTTAAGATTTTAGAAGCAAAGTTTGAATTCCAAAATATCATTTTTTTTGTTCACTATTGTCTCGTATTATGTACTAAAAAATAAAACCAACTTGTATACCACTGAATTATTTATTCCAAAATGTCATTTTTTGTTCAATAATCATCTGGAATATGCCATTTTAGAACAAATTGAATTAATAATATTCTATGGCATTGAGCGATTGATTGTACAAGTAATTTCATTTGAACTTTGACCTATTTATTTATTTTTTGGGTGTGTTTAGGTCAACATAATGGGAATAACCCACCAAAAAAAAGTTTTGCACATTATATGTTGTTTTTTTTACTATTGGATTTTTAAAATAAAAAACAAACACGCTTTCTAAGACGGTTGTCAGAAGAACCGTCTTAGAAAGTTGGACTTTCCATTAAGTTGTATTTTTTAATTTATTTTATATTTAAAAATTAAATATTAAATAGAGACTGAATTGACCACCAAATTTACTTTTCATTTTATGTTATAAAATAAGTGATCAAATGTATTTATTTTAGAAATTAATTATTCAATAAAGACTTAAAGACTAAAATTTATATTTAATTCTTTTATATTTATAAGCGACCACATCAGCAATCATCAAATGTTTTGGTCACTCTCTGATTTATGGGAATAATATTCTTGGGACTAAATTATATTCCCGATAATAATATTCATGGAAATAAATATTAGTAGGAATATTAGGCCCATCGAAGGTGTTTGGTAACCACTTATCATTTCTTGGAATTTTTGTAAATTTATTTTAAGAGGAGTGTTAGAAACATACTTTCCAACAAGCTTTATTATTGACCGAAATTTATTGAAAAATACAAAATCAAGAGAAAGACGGATTACATGAGAAGTGGAACCTACCAAAATTTGAGATTTCCAATAAATTTAAACCATTGGTAGAAAGCGTGTTGCTAACATTTCTCTTATTTTAATTCAAAAATAAAAACATTTAAAAATTATAAAATAAGGTAGAATAAGGGGAAAGTGGGAAGTTATGTTAGAAAATAACTTTCATTCCCATGGGAATACTAGATTCCCACCCTTTTATATGGAAATAACAAGAGGAGAAAACATGTGTAATATAGATTCCTAGGAATAAACAATGCTTGGGCATTTTATTTTTTTTAACTTACCAAACATGGAAAATTGAGAATGTTACATTCCCAAATCCACATTCCCTAGAATAATTTTCTCTGTCTTGAAACAAACACACTCTTAGTTATAAGCTAAGTTACTAGGTATTCATAAAAAATATACAAGAGGGGAAAACACCTTTTAGTACTTATTTCCTTTGATGATTTATGCAATGGGTTTGTGTATTCTGCATGGCCTGATTTGAAATGCCAAAGCCATTGACAAATATACACTTCTTGTCCTCTCATCAATGTCAAGTTGCCTTGTTTATAGTCCCTTTGCCATGCCATTATGTCCAACTGGTTAAGAATCATTATTTTATAGATTATCTTTGCAGAAGGAGATAGTAACAGTAACTTCACCAGAAATACAGTTGCATGATTATTTTTAAGGTTTGTCTTTGTGGTCTACCTGTATAACTTTAGCTGCTACTTAAAGGATTAAATGGTTTGTGGTCATGTTTGTTATTTCCAGTTCAGGTGTCTATCTCATTTATATCTTCTTCATTCAACAAAAATTAAGTGAAACTGAGAACTGAATAATCTTAAAACATTAGCAATCAGTAGCAACCTATATAACAACTTATGTGGTTAGATATCTTGATATTAGTAGGAAAAGAAATAGAAAGAGCATTGAATATTCTCAAGGAGTTGTTATATGGTGTACTTGATTGTTTTGGTTGTCCTTGATAGTTGTAATGTGTAGAAAATCAAGGAATATTAGCAACTAATTATTAAGAATATCATTAGTTTATTTGTTTTCATTATTTCCTTTATTAGGATTAGGAAATATATGATTTGATATATTTTAATTACAATAGGATGAGATTATTTCTCTTATTACTCATTATTTAGTTTCCTTATTTTGTAAACCTCTTATATTATAAATAAGAGTATTTCATGTGGTCTTAAATGACACACAACAGTAAATAATTTACACATTGTATCAAGAGCAGGTTTTCGTTCCTAACCATCAGCCTAGGCCGAAACCTGTTTCTTGTTGTCTATGTTTTTTTTTGCTAAAACAAACCACCGTACCGTTTTTTAGCCAAATCGTCAACTACAGGGCTCTGATCATTAAACCAAGAGCACCATTCAATTTAGCACAAAAATTCGAGCAGAATCAAGCCGATCCCATTGTCGAAAACAAACTCATGTGTCACCATCTTCCAACGTTGTAGTCAACGAGCCGCCTTCCCTACCTCAGTTTTTCATGCAATTCTCCAGAACACACTGTTGTCGCCTCCTAAACCTGTCTTGGAGGCCAAATCTCTGTTTGAGGTACTTTCATTTGTGGGTATTTTGTTTCTTCATCCTTGTGTTAATAGCTTCATCACTTTCTTTTTCTACGCCCGCTGCTCCCAATGCTCCATCTTTTGGTGAGAGCTTGTCTTTGCTAATTACTGGTCATCGTTTAAATGGCTGGAATTTTTTGCAATGGTCTCAATCCGTCAAACTTGCTATTCGGGAAGAAGGCAAGATGGGTTACCTCACCGAAAAAGTCAAACAACTGGCTGAGAGTCATCCAGATTATGGTAGTTTCACACAAATTGTTGGGAAAGGATCGATTAAACTCACTAAGTATATTATGTTGCCTTCTATTATACATGTGTCCATTTTAACTTGCAATCTTATTTCTATTAGTAAATTAACTTCTGATGTCATGTGACGTTCTTCATTCACAACTAAGAATTGCAAAGTGGGCCACCCACCCAAAACGGGTCGGACTGGCCCAATCACCAAAAAAACAGGTCGGGTCGGACTAACCCATTTTTTCAAGTGGACTGGAAATGTTAGCCTGCCGCACTTTAAGGTGGGTTAGTGGGCCAGCGGGCCAGCCCACCTAAAAAAATAAAAAAAGATATTATTTTTTTTTAAAAAGCCAAAAAATTATTAAAAAATACAAATGTAATTAATACATTAAAATAAAGTTAGCAAAACAAGTAGCAACATCGATACATTAAATTTAAAATTTGCTAAAAACAAGTTAGAAACATTACAACTCCCAAAATGCAAAATAATTAAATTGAAGAAATAGTTGCATCTAAGCATCTTTAATAGTTATTGTATTTCTTGGAAATAGTTGGATCCATATTTAAAGCACAAAATTGATCATCATCATCATCATCTTCAGCTACAAATTAGAATCAAAAAATAAAAAATAAAATTAGCTAATGAATAATGATGATTTAAAAGAAAATTAATTGACAATTTAAATTGTAAAATAATGAAATTAAATAAACTACCATTCTCAGCAAAACCATGCAGCCAACTATGAGTACAAATCAAAATTTCGACATTTTCTGACAAGAGACGATTTCTATACTTGTTTATAACATGTGATCCAATGCTAAAAGTAGATTCAGAAGTCACTGTAGTAATATGAATGCTCAACACATCACAAACCATTATGGATAATTCTGGAAAGCGATTATAACTATCCCCCACCATTGCAACATATCCAACACTTCATAGTACACAAAATTCAAGTTTGGCTCATCGAGATAAACATCAAGTTGTGACTTTTCCAACTTTAGAAGCATGTTGACTACTATGCATTTTCAATTCTTATTATATATAACAAGTTGAACACAAAAAAATAAAATAAAATCAACGAAGTAGACAACACAAAAAAATAAATGCTTATATAATAACATAATAATAATAATTAATAAGCATGTAATTACACCAAACATTCTTTGATTTATTCCCTTGGGTTCCTTTGGCATGGTTGAAGAACTAGTCTGAATAGAGGCAGTATTATTAATGTTTTCTTGGGTTTGAATACCTCTCAAAGAGCATGTATAACTTTGTTCGCACATGTTGAATCTTTTGCTCACAAGTAAATTCATTAGTTGTTGAATAACAATAACTCAATGAAGTAAACTTAATATGTGGGTCAAGAACTGCTCCAAATGCAAGAATGGCGCTATACTAATCACAGTATTTCTTAAACTTCATTATCATCATTTCTCTTATACTCCTTATAACCTCGTCTTGACTTTGTAAACTCTCAGTAAGAACACGCTGAATTTTCTAAACTTGCAAGAATTATTGGAAGTAAGATAAGAAGTACCTGAAATCAAATTTGTAGTATCATAGAATGATAACAAGAACCCATAAATTTGTTCTCTTCTCCACTCATCTACTGAAGGACATCACTTGTAATTAGGATCTTTTGATTGAAAATTTCCAAATGTCCGTTGATATTTGAGAGCACTACAAAGCATCATATAAGTGGAATTCCATCTAGTGGAAACATCTAGACACAATTGCCTTCCACTACCATCAGACTCAAGGCCAAGCTGTTGAATACATTCTTTAAAATTTCTCATCCTACCCTCCGATCCATTCACATATTTCACACTCTCTCTAATTTTATGTAAGGCATCACTAGCCACTTTTAATCCTTCTTGAACAATAAGATTCAAAATATGTGCAGAACAATAAATATCAAAAAACCCTCCATCACATAATAATCAACCACTTGTTCCAAGATCATTTTTCAAAATGTATTGCATGTTATCATTGGAGGATGCATTATCTAAAGTGAGAGAAAATAATTTTTGGCTCTATTTTCCAGTCTTTAAAAAATTGAAAAACCCTTGAAGCTAAGTCAAATCCAATGTGATGAGGAGGCATATGACAAAAATTAAGAATTTTACTATTTACCTTCCAATCAGCATCAATAAAATGAACAGTTAAACATATGTAACCCTCAGAGGTACAAAAGGTCCATAAATCAGAAGTTAAACATATTCTATTTGAATACTAGCCATCATCTTTTTTAGCTTCTTCTTCTTTCTCTTGAAAATGGTTAGGACATCAGATTTTACAGTATTCCTAGAAATAGAGTGTGCATCAGAATTGAAATACTTAATCCAACTTTTAATCTTTTTATACTCAACAAACTTAAATGGCAAATCATGCTCAATGATTGCAGCAACACACATCTAAAGTGACACCATTGATCTAACTTTGGATGCCTTCCAAAGCATTGTATCGCCCCATATGCCTCATTTGGATGCCCTTGGCATTTATAAGAAATCACATCGAAAATAACAAATTTTTTATATGCCACTCACACTGGGTGGACTTCAATTGACTCGGGATGTGAAACCCCAAATCCACAACTTCACTCGTGATTTCAGACTTCAAATCGCAAGTTCAGTCAGGGAAAAAAAAAAGATGTTAATGATGATAAGTGTGAGAAAGCCCAAAGCGTACCTGGTGGTTGGTGTGGTGGAGCCATGGCGGACTGGCGGTGCTTGGTGTGAGAAAGCCAAAACCAGAAAGGGTACTCTGCTCTGGCGGTGCCTTTTGCTTCTGGGACGAATGACGAGTGGAAACGCCGGCAGCGGTACGGGGACGAAGAGTGGAGATGTCGGCGGCGATGCGGGTGTGGGTCTCGCTCTAGTTGCTGCAAGGGCCAAGGACCTCAGTCTCTTAGTCTCTCTCTGATCTGTCTCTCGAAAATTCCAGAGAGGCAGAGACTCACCCACAAAATTATGAAATTAATTTAGGCATTTAGCTCTCTTGGTCGGCCGGGTTGGTCCACCTTTGGCCCGCCGGGTCAGGCCAATTTTTCCATCCCTATTCAAAATTGTATTTTTCAGGAACATAATTTGGGGAGGACTATTGGTAGTGCTAGAGAAGAAGGAGGAATTTACTACTTTGAGGATATGAAGTCTCAAGCAGCCTTTGTGGAGAATAATTTTGTCTTTGTTTCTGATTCTAACACTTACGTAATGTTGTTGCACCATAGGCTTGACCATCCTAATTTACCTCATCTTTAAAAATCGTTACCCAGTTTTTTCGTTAATAAATATATCAATTCTATATCTGGTGACATTTTTCCTCTTGCAAAGCAGTCTCGAGTCACCTATCCACCCCGAGTCTACACAACATTTTCCTTTTTCACCTTAATTCACAGTGACATATGGGGTTTCGCCCGTGAGAAAATATCTCTGGTACTCGATGTTTTATCACCTTTATTGATGACCATACCAGGGTTTGTTGGTTCTATATCTTGAAGGAAAAAATCAGACACTGAACATGTGTTGGGTATATCATGTAACAGTTTCATCAACAAGAACCTAAATTAATAACAAAAAATAAATAAAAACCCATGCTTTCGACCCTTAAAACAATGTTTAAGTAACCATGTTATGCAATTTATAAAATATCATGTAACATTTACAAAACTAACATTGAAATGACAACTGGCAATTTAAATTTAAAGTATAAGATCAATAATGGACTGGTACACTAGGTAAAGAGTAAAATCACAGTCGAAAATGACAACACTATGAACTATATCAATAAAAGCAAAATTGGAATAATGACTTGTTTCAATCAACATTGGATACTAGACAAACCTCTATCAAAAGACAATTCTAACCTTATGATAATTTGATACACATCAACAGAGCAAATATTCAAAAGACTATAAATAAACCAAACACCCTCAACACAGCCACACACTTTCAAACAATATACCTTCACAAACAAAATTCAATCTCCATATTATGGCATTCTTGGGAGAATCAAGCACTCAAATTATTGCTAACTCAAAATTATCATTCATTTTTTCAAATGGATCAATCGTACACAATAAAATTGGTGTTTATTTTCAATATCCTACTCCAATACCAATGTGAGTTCCTAATGAGTATTCTTTCAAGACACTAAAGAGTAGAATGCAAAACACTCTTCGGCTAACCAATGACCAATCCGTGCATGAAATCTACTATGGGCAACCATCCATAGATGCATGTCAACAATCTTTTTTTCATTCTTTGCAATTGAAAAATGATGATGAGGTTTACACAATGTTAATGTGCAATGAGATACACTCGTGTGTTGGTCCTATAGAATTATTATGTACCATCAATAGAACACTCGATGATATACTTAACATTCTTCGATCAACCATCACTCCTACTTATGATGCAATGTTGTATTACAATGGCAAGTGAAACATATTACGACAAGACAATTTTTTGGGTTACTCCTTTACTGGAACAAACCCAATACGATTTGAAATTTCTTCCAAATGCAATATCGAAACACTCAAGGATGTCACCAAGCAAGTTACGCCTCTAGGGATTCCCCCTTATGGAATTCCTGAATCACATGTTGCCAGACAATTGTTATTTCAACAGGCAAGTCATGCAAAATATTCAAAAAAATTAATCAAATATGAAATAATATAATTGAAAAACGATGAAGACGTGTTAAAGGTGTTAGCATAATCCAATTATCGGAAGCGTTTTTGTCCAATATAAATTTTAGCTATTTTTAACAAACCAGTAATCCAACTATTGGAAGAAGACATGCCCGCTACACAACATCTTTCAAACTATGATTAGTTTCGTCATTTTCATGTTTCAATTGTTATTGTTAGTACGTTCCGTTATTTTTATTTTTTTATGTTCCGTTTGTTATGTTTGTCTCTTTAATTGTTATTGTTTGTAAGTTCCGTCATTTTATTATGTTCCGATTATTATGTTTGTCTATCTAATTGTTAGTATTTTTTGTTATTTTAATGTATTAATTTCATCATATAATATAACTAGGATATGATAACTATATATTCACTTTATTTTTAATCAATCTATTTTTTAATCACTTTGTCTTTTTTATTTATTTTAACTTTATTATTTATTTATTTTAAGACTATTAAAAATTATTAAACCAACAAAATTATTAAAAAATTTCATCTTGAACAGAATACAAGAAAAAATATGGAATTTGTCGACAATAAAGACATAACAGAAAAAATTGTCCTAACATATCATCATCTTCAATTTTTTCTTAAACAAATATTATTTTTTATGTATTTTATTTATGATGTAGAGTATTATGGTATAAATAAATTATTAAATAAAAAATATTATCAATTTTTAAAAACTAACAAATTTTTTGTTATTCAAACAAATTATTTTTAGAAAATAAAAAACAAAAATTAACGTTGGAAAATCGGGTAGCCAATTCTCGACTTCCTATTGCAAAAACTTTTTTCTGAAAAATAAAAAAATCAAAACCACGGTGAGAAATGGGGTCATCAACTCCCCACTTCTCACCAATCTTCAAAACTAGAGTACTTTGGGAAATAAAATTACAAGTAGTGTATATTGGAAATAAAAGACTAATAAGAGGTGTATGTTGGGAAAAAAACCAAACAAAGCATAACTCTTCTTTTCTTTTTTTACTTTTCCCACTCTGGTACTAGTTAGTTTTGCACGTGAAAATACAACACAAAATATCTATCGATGACATTATATTGTCACATGTACATGACATTCAGGACATTTCTTTTTCCTAATAAGTCATTTAAGCTATTCTGAATGCAATTATTATTTTATGGAAAGACTAAAGTTTTACCACGTGAAATTGATAGAACTAGAAAAAAAAAAGAGAGAAAAATAGTGTGTAATAATATTATTATTATAGAGCTTTCAACTCCCAAGATATGAACAAGTCTCACCACCCTCCAACAATCCAAAGACCCCTCTCTCAATCTCTCAACATATTATTTGTAGTTTCCCCCTAATAGCTACTAGCTAACCGTCAGTTAAAACTAACAGTTAATTATCCTAACTGTCTTAACTAACTAACAGATTCCAAGGGAATCTCCTACCATGCATTTTTCTCCATCTACCTCTTTCAGAATTTTTTGAACTTAGTTTCTTCAGCACGTCAGAAAAGTATGAGTTGAATTCACAATACAGTTAGGCCTATCGCCATCAAACAAGCTGTATCTTGGAATTTTTTTTCAAACAAACACATTAAGGGAGTACAAAAGAAGAATATTTTAGTATTAGTAACTTTTTTCTTTTCATCTATTTCATGACATAATATATAGAGGTATTTCTTTCTTATAAACATGAAAGAAATTTCCTTTTTTTTTTCTTTTTACACTATATATAAAATTTAACGGAAAAAAGAAGAAATGTGACAAGATTTATTTTAATTTCATAGCATATATATAATACACATACATTAGGTAGGAAATTTCCTTCTAATCGCTGCCTTGATTTGTTTCTTTTACAACGTTGATAGCCATTGAAAAATACTTGGACTAATAGTGCTGTTTGCATTGTTGGGTATTCTAAGTGCAAGAATTACTTGAATTTATTTTGGCTAGGAGATGAGGAATAACAAGTAATTGAAACTTGTTTTCAAACAATTCTAAGTTATAAGACGTGTTTGAAATACTATAATAAATTTTCAGCTAAGATGTTTTATAATAATTTTCAAACAATTCTAAGTTATAAGACGTGTTTGAAATACTATAATAAATTTTCAGCTAAGATGTTTTATAATAATAATAATATACAAATATATTATATGGGTGACATTTCCAAAACACACGGGGGGTGTGGAAAGAAAGAATTTTTCACCCAAACATACACAAAAAAAAAATTACCAAAACATACATGTTATAATGTGTTAGAGGTCTATTTTATGTGTTAGAGACCTATTTTTTTAATCTCTTAGTTTTAATATTATTTGTATTTCAAAAAATTTGTGTATTAGGAGCCCATTTTTTTCACTTTGTCCTGAACCAAAAAAATTTCAAGAACGACTCTAATTTTTCCTTATTTATATTCTTTAATTTTATTATTTTCAAATCAAATTCTTTATTCATTTATTATTATCTTTAAAAAAAGAAAAAAAAACAGTTCAAAATTTGGATTGGGAGACCCGAATTTCTCAATTGAGTTTTGAATTTTTTTAAAAAAATCACAGTGTAAATTCGAATCCTCCCAACCTGAATTTACATTATGAATAGTAAACATGTATGTTTTGGTAAATAAAATTATAACATATCTTTTGGTAAATTTTTAAATTTTTTTTTTGTATGTTTGGGTGAAAAATTCTGGAAAGATATCCCCGACACTTTTAGACAAACAGGTCGCTCAAGGTAAAAAGCCCATTACTCGAGTTTGAGTCTTGGATATGAGCTGCGTTAATACTTGAAAGGAGAGTTGCCGCCCGTAGTGGTCCTATAAAGCTCGAGCAAGATTATCTAACAGAATACATGTAATTTAAACAAAAACTAAAACTATTAACTCTCCCACACTCTTGGACAAGGCCCATACATGAATTCTTTTTTAATTTTTTTAGGATTACAAATGAATTCTTATAATGTGGAAGTGAACAAGAGGTTTAAGATATTTTTATCTTGGACTAATAGTGGCAGTTGCCAGCCTTCATATTGAAAAGGCACCTCGTCAAGCTAGAAATGAAATGCGTGGTTCGCTTGGGAGGATCAGCAAGTCCAAGCTTTCTTAGATGCAGTTCAAACTGCACGTCTGCATAGACTACAGTCTGATTCTTGGGTGTGGATGGCATAGGGATCAGGGGGTTACTCTGTCCAGTCTGCATATGCTGTTTTGTTGGATGTTGATATGCAGAAGAAAGAAAGTGTGGGTGGCTGTTATCCATGCAATTGGTATCACCGTAATAACGTGGTCTTTAGGGGTGGAGTGGTGGATGTGGAGGAGATTCAACATATGTCAAAGCTATATGCATGGAGCTGGTTAAACACCGGGGGAAAAGGGGGAAGGTTCTCGTTCTCAGACTGGCTTTTGCACCCTATCCAATGTCTTAAGTATCTATCATTGTGACTAGGGAGCATTTTAGTGTGTGGGAGTGTGGGGGGAGCTGTTATCTGTGTGGGTTCCTTTGTAAATATGATAGAACTGGACCAGCGAAGAGATAAAGACAGAATAGTTTTATTGAATGAAAGCTTCCAACTCTTAATTCCAGAACCAATGACTTTTGAGGAATCACTAACCTCTTATAATACATTCACCCCCTTCCCCAAACTCTCTAACAACCTATTTATAATTTCCCCTCTAACTACTAACTAACAGTTAGTTATAACTAACTATTAGTTATACTAACTGTCTTACTAACAGCTTTCCTAGAGTACTCACTTCCTCATCTTCTATTCCTATCAATTAACAATTCCTTTTTATTTTGTTTCGTGTTTGGTATTCTACTTGTGTGGCATGTCTTATGCCGCTTATTTTTTCCTTTATATATGTGGTGTGTGTGTGTATATATATATATGTGTGTATATATATACATATATATATATATATAATTTGTTTTGTAGAGAAAAAATAATGCTAGAAATGAAATGCTATTATCTGGGATACAAGCCTACACAACTTGAAAACCCAAAACTACCTTTAAGCCAGTCTATGTAGAGCAAGCTTAAAAACTAAACTAAACTACGTATCCCATTGTCTAAAGGTTCCTCGCCATGCAAAGAGACTGTTTCCGAATTCGAACCCATGACTAACAAGTCATCAAGGTACAACTTTACCGCTGTGTCAGGACTCACCCTCATATTGAAAAGGCACCTTGTTAGCATAGCAAAGTATTTTCTAATGACAAAGAAAGGTGAATTGTGTAGTGGAGACCTTGTAGGATATATAACACAGTAAGCATGAAATGGATATATCATATCAGGTGCATCAACCCTTTTGAAGCACATTCCTAAAGCCCCCAAAAAAAATTGGCATCTCTCTCTTTCCACTACATATATCACTGGAAGTAGTATTCAAGTCTTACTCTTTTCTTTCTTTTTTCTTTTTCCTTGCTTTTTCTTCTCTTCTACAGAATTAAGACCATTGTAAGTTTCCTGACATGCGATGATGACAGAACAAACCTCGGCATCATCTTGTGGAATTTTCTTAAGCATAAAGTGAGCAGATTTATCATCTCCTGCTGCCAAAAGAGCCTGATACATCCTACAACGACAGAAATAATTAACAGCCAAGACCATAAGGCAAAGATATGTACTATACAAAAACTCAAACAGTATTAGGGAAAGGGAGGGAGAGGATTACAACTTACCTCAAGTAACTTAATACATTGTAAGGAAATCCAGCAACCTCGTACTCTCTCCAAATCAAGCGAGCATTATTCAAATCTCCAGCATTCGCACAAGCGCTTAGAAGAAAATCAAGACACTGCCTCGAAGGCATAAGGCCAAGCTCATCCTTGATTGCCCAAAGCAAGTCCAGGCCAATCTGTAAATGAGTGGACTCAGACGCTGCAATCAGAGAAAATACCTACACAGACACAAAGTCGATACAAGACACTTGTCAGTGGGAGTAATTGTGATGAAGAGGGTGAAACATGCCTAGAATTTTCCATTTCCATGTATGACAAATATTTCTTAGTACACTACAAGAGAAGCCAGAACGAGTTTCAAACACAATCTGTATCAGTAACCCAGCATAATATTGCAAGTTTAAAAAAATTAAACGAGGGAACAAGAACTCACTGCATCAAAAAGAGCTTCCAATACTAGGTCATCATTTTTGAACTTGTCCTTAAGTTGTTTGAACAAGAGAATAGTAGAACTGGCACAAAAATTTTAAGTTGTATGAAGATAACTAGATAAGCAACTTGCAGAATACAATCCGACTACAAACAAATTCAATACGGGAGGGCTAGAAACATCAAACCTCAAATTCTTGTTCTGTATACAGTACATGATAACCTTGAAGCAACCATCAACCCAATAGTCTAGATCATTCATTTCCTCAAGTAGAAGCAGCAGTCCATCCAACTTCCCATTGAATTTAGTGAACTCCTCCTAAGAATGTCCAGTAATTAATTATAAACTTGAAGGCAGATGATATACAAATCACTAATGCAAAACCTTACAATCAGGGTTATAACAGCTTTTGGCTCCAAATTATGTCCAGCTTTCTTGATCTCCTCATATACAAGAAGAGCCTCGGACAATTGCCCATGTGATGCAAGAGCTGAGACAAGTACGCTCTTAATTTCATTTAAGCTCTTGTTTGGTATCTTTGGATCTAAAACTACCTGCAACATGAAACACAACTTATGCTCTATACTAATATTGAAGAAAGAGATGATTTACAAGATGTTCTGTACTTAATATACAAAGTCACTCCAAAAGGGGAAGAATAGAAAAGCATATAGCATATAGCATATTTACACATAATGAAGAAATTAAAAATTGGTAACACTTGTAAAATATTAGAATCGTAAATTCAGTAATAGAATAGCAGTTCTAAATAATCTCTGAAGGTATTTTATTTAAGGAAATGTCTCAGTAACACTCTGGAAATTAAACAGACAAACAAGATGAAAGAAAATGATGGTAACCAGCCACACATTTACTACTGCCACCACTCTGCCTAGCTACTAGGAATTCTCCTTCCAGAACCTTGGCACTCTCTCGCTCTCTTCATAATATTCTCACTGCCTCCACTCTTTGCTATCCGCCTCCAAATAACCACCTGAAGATTCCCAGTCCACGTCTCCATTCACTGCTTGCCACGTGTCCAACTATAAGTCATTGTCTAAATTACCCTTCACACTATTTGGGTCTGCCATGCTACCATCACATTTGGAACTACCCCATGGGCATTGTCTCTACGTTCATAGGACTTCTTAAATGGTTCCAAAGGTACAGGCCCATCAATACCCCCTCCCTCCAAAACTACCTTGTCCTCAAGGTTAAATGAGGGAAATTCAGCAGCCAATGACTCTACATTTTCCCAAGAATTATCACAATCCGGGGACCCCTCCCACCTAATCAACACTTCAAACCTACCATTCAATAATTTATGGGCCTGTAAGACCTCAGCAGGCTTAACTTGAAATTCAAGGGATTCTGAAAGAGCATGAGGCAGCTCCAGAACCGGCATATCAGACGGAACAGCCTCCTTCAATTGAGAAACATGAAAAACAGGGTTGATTTTGGAATATGAGGGAAGCTCTAATCGACAAGCAACAGATCCTAGCCGATGTACCACCTTGAAAGGACCAAAGAAACGAGGACTTAGCTTCTGGTTCAGCTGACGAGCCAAGGACCGAAGCTTATAAGGTTGCATCTTCAAATAGACCTGATCATCAACCACAAACTCCACTTCTCTCCTCTTCTTGTCAGCTTGGAATTTCATCCGCACTTGCGCCTTACACAGATTGTCCTTGAGGTCCCTCAAAATGCAATTTCTTGCTTCCAGCCACTGATCTACTTCAGCCACAGGAGATGTAGTACCTCTGCAAAAAATAATAGAAGGTGGCTGCCTCCCATAAACAGCCAAAAAAGGCGTCATGCCAATGGAATTATTAAATGACATATTGAACCAAAATTCTGCCCATGCCAGCCATTTAGCCCTTTGGATGGCCATTGATAAAACAGCGCAAATATGTTTCCAACGTCCTATTGACCACCTCGGTTTGACCATCCGATTGTGGGTGATAAGCGGAGCTAAAATGCAATTTAGTACCTGCTAACCTGAACAATTCCCCCCAAAATTTACTCACGAACACCCTGTCACGGTCAGATACAACAGTGCAAGGAAATCCATGTAAGCTGATCCCACACAAATACAGCATCAACATCAATAGCCGAGAAAGGATGCAGCAAGCCTATGAAATGGGCATATTTTGTTAACCTGTCCAAAACAACTAGAATAGTATCAACCCCCTTCGACCGCGGCAATCCACCAATAAAATCCATAGACATCCTCCCAAATCTGTTCCGGAATTGGCAATGGCTGAAACAATCCAGCCGGTTTCAAGGCGATATACTTCTGTTGCTGACAGGTGCCACAGTCCTGAACCAAGGCAGCAACATCCCTCTGCATTCCCTTCCACCAAAAAACTGAAGCCAAACGTTTATTAAGTACGAAGCTCTTCGGAATGACCTCCCCACGGAGAAGCATGAAACTCTTGTAACAATAGCTGAACCTGGAGGACTGATTGAGAGTTTTTAATTAAATATTTTTCTATTCTTCTTAGCTTATTTGGCTTATCTTGGACATTTATTTTCTCATTCTAATTCAGTTTTTGTCTTAGGCAAACAAGTGGACTTAATTGCTAATTGTTGCTTATTTTCGGATTTTATGGTCACTTGACCTATCTTCCTTGTGCAGGACCTAGAGGGCTCTACAAAACTCCAAATGGAGCAGATAAATAGTCCTTGGAAAGATAAGAAAAAGATCTACAAGTTTGTCAGAGATAAACCGAGGTCAATTCTGTCATTTGGAGGGTCATTTTTAGGCATGAAGTCAGAATCACTCCACTTGAATTTTGGGCTGCGAGTTGCATTTTTATTGATGTAATTAACATAATTAATTAGATTAGATGAGCCTAGTCATGGCCCATCCTTTCCTACTGACTTAGTCACTACATGCTAGTGCAATTAGTAAGTGAAAAACACACTACATTTTAGAAAAAACAGAATTGACATTTACATTTTAGAATTTCCAAAATTTAAAACCTTTTCTCTCATTGTTCTTCATTTTCGTTTCTGCTCTTCATTGCTCTTGCACTAATTTCGTGAGTCTTCCATTGATGATGATCATGGAAGGCTAAACAATCAATCAATCAATCAAAGGATCCACTCCAAACAAAGGGGAATGAGTTATGGTTTAGTATTTCAAATTCTGTGTGAATGTTCATTTTCTTCTTCAATCTTCTATTCAATTTTCATGATTATGAATGTATTTAGGATTGAAAATGGATTAGGTTATGGATTCATTTCCTAATTTCGAATTTTAATTACAGATTAGTTGAATGATATTTCAATTAGGTTGTGATTTCAATTAATTTAGGAGTTAATTAGATTGAACTGCTTCTAATGAAATTAAATGAATTTTCATAATAGGATCATTATCTGAGAACTATGATAATTACCATTGCTTGGTTTGGTGCATTGGATTGATGTTCTTTAATCTGTTTTTACATTATCTCTTATCAATTCTGTTAGTTTATGCATTGTTCTTCAATCTTAGTTTGTGTTTTCGCAATTTTTACTTATCATATGCAAACTGTTTGACAAAACCCCCTTATTGTTTATTAGTGAATTGAAGTTGGAATCATATTGATAGTGTCTCTAAGTTGACCTAAGTTAATCTTGTGTTACAGAATTAGCGTAGTTTAATTGTTTTGAAGCGATACAACATCGGTCATCAAAACTGGCGCCGTTGCTGGGGACACAGTTCATTGTGTGCTAACTTTAATTCATTCATAATTAGATAAAAAGAAAAAATATATATTTGCATTCATTCATTGATATTGTGACATTTTCTTGCATAATTGCACCTTGCTACATATTTGCTTTGTTGCTATTGTTCGTTATGAAATGTGGATGATGTAGTGGATGTAGTGCTGTAAAAAAAACATAGTGAACAGTAAAAAAAAGAGGAAAAAAACAGAGTAATAGTAGGGCGAGGAGTAGTGTAGTTGTGTTGTGGGTTGTGCAATTTGCTGTCCAGAATTTTTCGGTCCTGTGGAATTTTGCTTTGAAACTTGGTGTCCGAAGTTTATCCCCCATTCTAAGCAAAAGTAACCCCTTTGGAGTTAGGTGTGTGTTAAAATTGGCAAATTCGGCCTCTAAGTAGGAGTTTTAACACATGGGCATTCTGATCATTTCACAACAAACTGTCTCAGAATGGACTGAAAATTTACCAGAATGTGGGAAAAATTAATACATCAAGGTGAGCTTGTGAAGGATGAACACAGACGGGGGGGTCCAAATTGTCAAATTCATTGATCTAGGCCACTCTTGAATTTATTTTGTGTTTTCATGATTTTTAAAAATCATCAAAAAAAATTTACAAAAATAAGTATGGTTTATAGATATTTACTGTGGTGTTTTTGAATTTTTTAAAAATTGTCAGGAAGTTTTCCAATTCTGTTTCATTTCGACAGATATTGTGAATAGTGTCCTGTTAGGGTAGTTGTCTGCTAATTCTGTTATTCTTGTGATTTCTATCTTTGATGAACTGAACTGTGCATGACTAGGTCCCAACCAAGTGACTTGCATTCATATAATCCTGAAATAGATAGGACATTTCACAGATTAAGCAGACATAATAGTAGTCTAGATGAATTTGATAGTGTAGTTCTATTTCTAGTCTAGTTCTCATTCCGCACATCTTGATTCTGAAAATTTTGTTGATACAATGACTGATAACAACTTAACTCTTAAAGAATTGGCTACACATGATGTTGTTTATCAACCTTGGTATATTCAATATCCTAAGACTAAGGTTAGTTATGAGCTAAATTCTGGCCTTGATTCTGCTCTGTTCGACTTCATTGCTGTATATGCCTATGCCTATGTCACCCTATCCCCGTTCTTAACAAAAGGCATGTAGAGTAATTATTGAGAATCAATCAAACTAGGAATATGTAGAATAAGAAAGCTTTTATTATACTTAGAGCAGCAGTTAATATTATAAAACTAAAGCAAAACCAAAGTTGCTAAATTAGCACAATGCCTCTATTACCCTCATAGTCCCAGTAAACATAATGCCAGGTATGCTGCTTATATCCATACCTGTTTTGCCTTCTCCAATTTTCCAGAAGCTGCATATGAATTAATAAGTGCCATAAAAATTTGTTTTGTAGCTTGGATTCCAGATTGCTTCATTTCTTCACAATACTACGAAAAATATTGTAATTAGCAACTCAAAATGTTCATGCATCACATTTAAGATCAGCACTTCAGTTAACATAAAATCTTAGTTGCATCAATTCATCAAAAGTGTATGAATGAAGCTACTTTAAACAAACAATTAGCGGTTAATCACGTTCATATTTTTTGGGCATGAATGGTTGAACATTTAATAATCAACTATTACTAGAAGTTCATTGATTTCAGCCCCCTCCCCCCCATTATCATGATATTGACATACATTAAAGCATATGAATTTGATCTGTGTACAACACATCAGAGATTATTTCAGCATACTTGATGAAAATTCATTCCACACTGAAACTTCCAAGGAGAATCCCAACAATTTGTTCATAGACCAGGCTTCCAAAAACAAAACTAGCAGAACAAAAGCTAGCATAGAAGAGAAGAGTATAGACAGAACCACACTAAACAAGTTGCCAACAGTTATATGTGTGTTTATTTTAAATTTAAAAGAAAAAAGGATTCTAAAAGATTTAGGTAGTTAAGATAAAAACCAGATTATTCAGATCTGATCTGATTTGATTCTCCCTATCTTATCCTTATAATCAAAGTGGTTAGTATTTCTGCTAGCCAGCTCTACCTAAACTCTCATGTAATTCCAATCAATCAATAATAAGATCATATCTAATTTAGAGGTTTATTGGCAAGTCATATCTAATTTAGAGGTACAAAATCTCCTAAATCAAACTCTCTGGTTTCATTCAAACACACAGATTCAGCAGCTCTACGTCTCTCCTTCTTTCTTTCAACATGGTATATAGAGCCTACGAGGCCGTTGCCCACTGCCCACCGACTGCCACCCACCACCACACACTATGGATTACTGGTGAAAGGTACAAGGACCACCTCACCACTACCACCAATTCTGTGACAGTGGTAGATAGTGCCAAATGGGAGAAGATTGATGCACATCTGTGTAGTGTCATCAAGTCCTACCCTCCATACTTCCATCAAACCAATTTTCTGCTGGAGGACGCACTTTTCTTCTGCTGGTCTTGGCTAGTTAACCTGGAGAAGGGATTCAATATTCCATTCCTACCATTGGTCTAGCCATATTAGAGAAGGTTTTTTGTCTGTTAGGGGGGCCTAGTGTATGTTTTTGGCTTGGATGTGTGTATGCCCTATGTCTGATCTGGCATTTCTCAGCAGTAGACAGTTATGGTTTTCAGGGGAGGGTCTGTTTTGTCTTTTCTCTTTTTCCTAGCTCCTGGCCAGAACTCAGTTGGCTTTGTCTTCTGTGACCTAAGCCAACTTGGTTCTGCTTTTGGTTGTGCTAGGCTGTATACCTTGCAGTACTAATTGTACTGTGTATTTTATTACATTGGAGATTATCAATGTTAAAAGTTACAATAACCATTTTACATGAACACCAGACAAAAAATAATATAACGACTTAAAAGTAAGAGTTTATGCCCAATTTCTAGTCATGCATTACTGTTAAGCTTAAGTTACCTTGATTATATCCTCTTCTGTTACACAATTCTGAATCAAATAGAAGAAAGTCTGAGAATCAGGGTTTACATTGGCACCTCGCATTTGATTGAGGACCCTCAACCCTCCGCTGATGTTCTTCTACAAAATATCAAAAACCGTGAGAAAAGGAATGCATTATGTGTAGGAGAAAACAGAGGTATAATGGACTAAAAACTGTGTTAGAGTATCCAACGGATGCTCTATTATATAGTGGACACTACAATCAATACTAATAATGAGAGGATATTTGTTTCTTCGAAATCAGATTCTACTTTCTACAAATCCTACTTTCCTACTTATAATAAATAATAAATGCATATTATTTTATCCTGATTTTCAACAATTTGAAACAATTCAATATTTTTAAATAATGAAGAGAAAGCAAGTTGAAAAATAGTATATGCATATAAGATAAATGTCCATGCAATCTACATTTTGAAGTCTCTAGCATGCATTGTCAAGAGGCTATTTTAACTTATTGTTTAAAAGGACAAAAAATGCAACATATTAAATTAAAGCAAAACATTCAAATCTAGTTGGAAAAATAGTTGAAAGTTTGACTGAGAATAGATGTATCCTAAAAATTCAAGAATGTCACCTCTCGAAAATATCCTGCCATTATAGCATTGTACATGTTTGTTGTAGGCTTGAAATTCATATCCTCTAAGTCAGCAATCATCCTGTATGCCCCTTCAAACTGCATCAAGAAAGTAAATACAAAATAAGTTTGCTGCATATTTGACATGTGACACCAATGTCAGACAGACAATTTAAATTCCTAACTAAAAGGAGTTCTTTTCTAATTTCTGTTACCTCTTTCACCCTAGCGCATTTTTCAAGGGAATTCAATCAATGGTGTTCATCACATTTACTTTTACGTATGTGTGTTTGGTTTCACGGTGGGAAGTATCATAATTAATTTTACCTCCAGTCAAACGAGATTTCAGTAAAAATATAGATGTTTGGTCATTGTTAGGTTCATAAAATTGATTTTGCCTCCAAACCTTGGTTTAATTAGAAGTGATAAAATGTAACATTTGTATTAGGTTGAAAAATTTACAATAAGCTTTGTAGCAAACTTGCTTTCAAGGTAAAAAACCCAAACATAAGCCATTTTTCACTTCAAAATCAAATTTAAACAAAACTATTTTAATTCAAAATCAAGTAGCACGTGTTCACCCAAACACACACTAAATCCATTGCAAGTTAATTGACTATTAGGTCATTGGTCTTAGGAAGCGGTTTTAGGAAGTATATTATGTGAATATCCAATACCGGTTAACATAAAAGCTATATACCAGATAATAGAATTTCCTCTGCTTATACATGACCTTAAAAAGATCATATTGCAGGAAAAGTATGTATGCAACCATGTAAACAAAATAGATACAACTTACATCTTTCATCCTCACGAAAAAGTGTACCAAACACCTGCATATTTCACCATTCAACTCCAAATGATAGCGACATATTATGGAATAGATTCGATCGACCTTGATTTTTAGTCAAGCATGGAAGAAAAGAAAAAATAGATATCAGTATAATTATAATATGAACTATGAAGAATAAGGGCTTAAACTTTAAAGCAATTAAAAACTATAACACAGTTAATTTCAGCATAAAATAATGAAGCTCTCCTGAAATAAATAAAAAATGAAGCATGCTCTACTTTATGTATGAAATTTCATGAAAATACAGAAATGGCAAAAGGAAGTTAAACTTAATTATGTAATTCTACTCGAAATCCGGATATAATGAAGGCTTTTCTGGCCCAATAACCATTTTTCCCATATTATGTTGTATAAATCACAAATCCTAAGTCTTTGACAAGTAGTGTAAAATATTGGTTGGTCATTTCTAAGCAACCTCAATTTTAGATAACTGGCCAAAACGGGTCAAATTTTATGAAAATTGGGAACTAATGTTGTAAATGAAACATTTCCTTATAAAGAGAGAATAGATGAATGGATTATTATGTAAATTATCAAAAAGAAGAAACAGGGGAGCTGTCGTAAGGACTAAGGAAGATGTAGTATACCAGAATATATTCATAAGATTCCTCACAGATTTGTAATATGCATTGTAACACCTCAGTTGACAAGGTAAAGCCAGCTTCACACATTTTTTCAACAATATCAAGAGCTATGCCCACCTGCATTGAAAAATAAAAAGCAAATAATTTAATTAAAATGCAATCATGCTAGACAGAGGTATATGAATAAAAGATTTGTTTCATAATTTATAAAATAAATAAATAAATTGTACAATATGAGAATTGAGAATACACAGGCCTAGCTCAATCTCAAAATTTAGCTCAAGCAGAAAAGATTATGGTCAGATATGGTCGGTGCTGATGAAACTTGGCAACCCATGGCCTTCAATTACTGCTTTGACTTGTTTCCATATTTTTAGAATTCGAAGAGAGAAACTGAAAATGTCCTTGTAATTGCATTATTGTGAATGAGTTTATAAATAGGAGTATTTGTAAACTTTAGACTAATTCCCTTCATACTCTAATGGCCAATTATAAATAATACGCATGTATACTGATGAGACAACATTTAAAAATCATCTCTGTAGGCGTAAATAACAGAATTTCTCTCCACACCATAACTGGACCTAACTCTCAGTTCCCATGAAAAAGAGATAGGATAGTATAATTTCCAGATCAATGATTAACCTTTTTTTCAAATGTCTTCTGCTTCTCTATCCAGTTGAAGATACAGATAACTTCTAAGTGAGTGGTAAAAAGGGGATGTGAAATTACTTTCTGAAAAGAGACCATCCTCTCCACTCTCCAGCAAAGCAATAACGGAATCAAGGGAAGAAAAAAAAAGTAATAGCACTGTTGGAGCATGAACCAGCTCTATGTCCTGTTCAAATTTTATCATGTTAAATCAAAAAAATTACCAGGCTGAATCAATCAAACCATGATCCAGAGACGTCACCAATTGAATCTTGGATTTAGTTTTCAAAACATTGCAGTAAACAGGGTGTTGGGTTATGACACTTTCTCTTATTCTGTTCTATTCTTAGAATTACAAATCCTTGAGACAAGGCAAAGGCTGTTATCCTGAAATATTTCCTATCAGTCAGGATAAATCTCAGTGATAAAAAACGAAGAAGCAGAAAGGTCACTTATGACGGGGGAAACTAAAAGAATTGAAGGAAATTTTATTATGTGATAAAAATTGTTTTGATAAAATTTAAGGAATAATAAACAGATTACTATTTCTATTTGTCCAATTTTAGATTTTGGTTAGGCAAGTGATGGATGTATGAAGCAGGTTTGAGTGTTCTGTAAACTGTAAAGGCTCTTAAGAGATCACTCAATACTCGTCTTGTAATCATTTTCCTTCTTGCATTTTTTCTTCTCTTTTGTCCTTCTCACGAACTAGGTTCTTGCAACCAATTGATAACCACAATAGGAGATATAAGGTTGGCTTGATGGTTGGGAAGGGGGGCTAAAGGGTGAAGGGAGAAGGGGAGAAGGGGTGAAGGAGAGGTTGCGGGTTTGAATCTCTCCCATTGACATTTCTAACAAAACTAGCAAACTAGCATTTGCCAATCTAAAAAAAAAAATGATAACCACAATGACTATATGAGGATTAATAAAAGAGTTATACCTTGTCTAATCCACAGCAATGCAAAATGAGCTTTTCATATGATGAGGTTGAAGGAAACACTTTCAGTAATTCATGCATATTCTTGACTTTTGGAATGATATCTTCTACCTTCCACATTACCAAACAACACATATATGAAAACATGCACCAAAAAAAAACATTTTTCATAACATACAACTACTTTAGGCCAATGTATTCCAAATAACATGAAAAAAACAAGAAAAACAAATTGCAGGCATCTCTTGACTGTGGTCAAACTTTTATCAACATATTGTACTTTTGCAATATATAAGCATGAATGCATGATGGTTTAAAACCTCATGACAGTAGAAAGATTTAAGTAGTTCCCGCTCAAAATAAGGCCACTAGTAATCCACAGTGCTTTGAGAAACTTCAAACAGAATATGCATCCCAAACCACTTAAAGAACCTTGGCCTATCAATGACATAAGATATCTTAAAATATGTCAGTATTGATCCCCCAACCCCAATTAACTTGGGTTAAAGGTGCTGTTGATATTGATGTTGATGTCAGTATTGATGGAAAATAATATAAAAGGGAGGGTGTGGCTACACAGATGAGAAGCTGGAGAGCAAGTTTATTTATCACATAGTAAACAAGCAATATAAAAAGATATAAAACAAATAAGTGGGGCAAAACTTCTGAATGCAATGAACCAAATTAAATAGAATAGAAGAATAAGAAGTATAGTACAAACAATTTTACCATGTGTTAGTATTATAAGAAATAAATATAAACTTAAGGTTTAATTACTCATTAGCGATAGAGATATTACATAAAATTAGAGATGCAAAACCATTCATGAACTTCCACCTTCTTGTACAGAAATCTTGATGGCATCAAGGAACAAATTCCCTAGAGTCTTGTACCATGTCAAAAACCAACTCTCCCAAAACCTCAAGCTATTAGGTGGTTGCCCATGGATGATTTTTTTTATATATCTAACATCAGTTTCTGCTCCATAAATGCATATTAAAATTAATGTAAAATTTTCTTTTCAAATAAAAAATATCAATCACATAATCACTTATAGCAGTTCAAATTTTATGAAATTTGTTGCGCAAGATCAAATAATAATTTTGTATAATCCAATGCCCAAATAACTTACATGATACAGGTATCAAAGAGCATATAAAAAATTAAAATATACTTTTCATAGACAATATATATATATATATATATATATATATATATTCTGCATTCCAGATATAATTTAATCTTTTAGAATAATTGATCCTGTGGTCAAATATGAAATTTCATGAGTATGTATGCAAGATGCGCAGTTTCAATCCTAATCCATGTTTATGAGAATTCCTGTTTGGTCAATCCCCTGTATGCCTCTTCCATTTGCAACAACTTCAAACAGTATGGCATTTGCCAAAACAAAACTTCAAATAGTATGGCAGAAATTTGCTAAAGAGAGTCCTCTAAAAGATCCTTTTTTGTTTTGCATGCAAAATCAGTGATAAAACAATTATCCATAAAATACATGCCAAGTTGCTAACAAACTAACAAGCTGGAATTCAAGAATCATCCATTGCGATTGAAGTTTCAACATTAAATGTAAGAGTGAGATTAGAAACATGGTTCTAGGAAGAAGCAAACTGTAGTCAAGCAGGACATCCCAGTATCACATAGCATCAAGGACATTTACTAATAGCATTCATGAGAAGTTCCTCACCACTAAATTTGGGATGCTAAGAGCATAACTAACAATGAAGTTTGAAATATTATCTGCATCATGATCTGCATTACATAAGAACCCCTCGTTAAAATACTTAAATTTAAAGGGCATAAATTTATAGAGGAAGATAATACATGGCAAAGATAAGACATTCTTTCTGCTATGAAATAGATTCTAGGAGCCTACATTTATATCAGACCCCTATTTGGGGGTAGGTTTGATCTTCTAGTTCCCAACACTAAGCTTCACATGCCATTTACAATTAGAACAATTACTTTGAATTACAAAATAAATGAGTTAAACCCCACACAATTCCTTAAATATAACAATCAAAAAAGACAACACAGCAAAACAAGTAGACTCTTACGAATCTACGATTCGAGTCTACGAAGCTCCCATGAATTTATGTAGACTCTTGATTTTGACAATCTTGTATATTGGATCTATACATAAAGTGTTACAATATCTGGGTGTCAGGTTCTTATTGTGAGCTTACCATATTTCAAATAATAAATGAAAATATAATGATAAATGGAAGAATAAGAATAAGAAAAAATAAGATTGTCGTTATGATGAATAAAAATTGTTTTGAATTGAGAAAACTATTTCAATATTTTTTCAAAAGCTTCAATACTGTGAAAACTGAAACTTGATTATGAATATAGTGTCATTGTATTTTAACTCTTACTAAGCAGTTCAAACATTAAGACTACAATTTTAAACTAATTCCAATTTCTATTATAATTAAAATTGCATTTACAATTCCATATAATAATGATCATTTTACAAACCAAATAGAACCCATCAAATATAAATAAATCCCAGGACAAACACAGTTGAAATATAAAGCGGAAAACATATATATAAAAAAATGTCTTCATTTTAAAAACACAATTGTGCACCACCTCTAATACCATATGCAATGACGCTTAGATATGAAAATAAGATCATAATCATACCACGTGCTCTCAAATCCATAAGTAAATCGTTCGCAATAGATTCCAGATGGAGCCTGCCTAATGTTTGGAATATATCAGCAATAGATTTTGCAGATGAAAGCATTGTGACGTCTATATTCTTCACCACATCCAAAATCTGCATTTTCCTATCACTTTCACAAAGAGCCATCAAGTAACTTTCTGCAACAAGAATTGAATTCAGCTGAGTTTCATGCACCACATGAATTCACTTTTCTTACCGTGTTTCTAACATGGCTAAGATATGAAATAAGAAAAAAATTGTTAATTGCAATGCAAAGGTACACAACATCCATTTCCAAAGCAGTTATAAATTTAGATCATGTCACTTAGTTTTTTCCTAATAGCACATGAAATGTAGAAGAATGTGTTATGAAAGGCGTCATCCTTGTCACTACGTGAAAAAATATAGCAACTCATGAATTTCTTACAAGTTGCTCTTAAAACCCTGCACTGGATTTTCAAAGTTGGACGAAACAAACCATAAAATATTGTTGCACATGAATAATTGGTTCACCAACCTCGTAAAGCAGAAGTGTCTTCTCTAGCTTCGACTGTAATATATTCACAAATATCCCGGATCATTTCTTCATCACCAACTCTTAACCACAGCAACATTTCATAGTAACCCAATCGTGAAGCTGAACTAGGGTTCTCGGTTTTGATAATATCAGTGAAAAGTTGAAATTCTTGAACCAAACCCATATCAACTAAATACCGAAGAAGTGGACCATATGTTTTCTCTTCCAGTGGATACCCAAGATCCCTCATTGATTTGAAAAGGTGAACAGCCGTACTCATTTCTCTTACACCAATGAATTCATCATCAGTTGCCCTAGCCTTCTTTATGCACATTTTTATCAATGCATTGTACTCTTTCACACCTGTTTCTCGTCCCAAGTGACAAAACATATAATATGTCTTTCCAGCTCCTAGTTTATCTGCACACATTTTAATTAACCTATCGAAACGGTCATCGCTCGTGTATTTAAAAATCCACTTTTGTTTCCTCTCACACAGTACCTCCTTCCGTTTCATCGACAACTTACCATGAGACAGGTCCAGTATCCACGGTATATCTACAGCTTTTTTCCTTTCTTCTTCATCATCGTCAATTTCCTCTAAAGCAGGCCTCTTGTCCTCTTTAGCTGCCAAAAGAAAAAACAGCACATGTCCAAGGTTGATATAAGACAACAACATAACCAAGAAGGCACATTTCAATTCCCTAGTCTCCTCCACATCATCCAAAGAAAAACACAAGACTTGTACTCTCACAGTAATTTTAACAAACACTTACAGCACAATATATCAGAAAGCTCTTTGGTATCCTCATTTTCGTCAACCGAATCCCCTGCACCAAAGCGTTGAAAAAGACAACATGATTACACACCCAAATACCCCAACAAGACACTAAAGTAGCCAACAAGGAAACAAAACAAAACAACTGAAACCAGCGCATTTGCCAGTACAAAGCCCAACACTTTTCTAACTCATTTAGCTCCAGAAACCAAAACCCATTAACGCAAAAAAGCTCCTCTACAAAACATAACGTAAATGAAAACATGGGTAGGCGTAAAAATTGAAACTTGAAAAAAGGAACACCTTGGGAAGTGTCACGAGAGAGGTTGAGTTCTGAGGAGGGGCTTATTTCGTCTTTGGATTCCGGAGAAGGTTTTGTGAAGAGGACAACGCTGGTGTTGCGTTTGCGGGTTAACAACTTCGAGCGGAAGAGGTTGCTGAGGGTGCATAGGTTTCTTACGGTGGGGGCGCGCATCTAAGCTCTGCAACAAGGTCGCAAATAATGATTGTGAGTGTGTTTATTTTTTCTGCTTAGTTTTTTCGTTACAGAATGGAATGGAATGGTTTGTTCGTTCTTAAAAATGAGTTTTGTGTTGGTTTGTGGGAAATGGAATAATGGAAGAATCAATGTTTCTAAGTTCTAACTACTACTGAGGAAGAATGTGAATACGATGAAGCATGGCTCAATGGCATGTAAACAAAAACTTTAAAGTAAATATTTTCTGCTTTGATTTTGAAAACTAATTTAATTTTTTAATTTTTAACATTTAGAGAATATATTTGTTTTGACTTCTTATATTTTATTTTTTTAAAATGAAAACATTGAAAATATGTTTGGGTTAATTAATTTTCAAAAAAAATAAAATATATTTATAAATTTTAATTTATGATCATTTTACAAAAAATTATATATTATAACTATTTCTATTTATCTATAAATTGTTACAAATAAATTTATAGAAGATGAAATGTTATTGACGATGTTAAAAATATACTAATTCGTTTATTTTACAAATAAAAAATTATATGCTATATTCTAATTATTTATCTTGTTTGACAAATTTTGGCTATTGCATTACCGTGCATGTTGTCACGAACATGAGTCCTCTGCAACTATAATGCACCGTCGTTCACCTTGGGACGTTTCTCTTGGGAAAAAACAAGATTTAAGAATTAAGATATAATCAAATACAAATTCACCTAAAAAAAGTATATATTCAATATTTTATAATTTGATATAAAAATTTAAATTATATTTTTCATATTTATAAAATTAAAAAATATAATTTTTGTTCTTATAAAAAAAATTATACCTTTTCAGTGTTCTTAAAATTAAAATATGTTAATTTTTGAACTGAATTTAGATTTCATTTTAACCGAGCCTATGTGGTGATGGAGATGGAACGTGCAACACGTGTCAAGGCTTTTTCATGTGTCACTCTTTTGTTCGATGCTCTTCTGTTTTTTCACGTGTTAACTATGCGATGAAGATGGTTACCCCCTTGTGGGTGAGACCTTCGTTCTCGTTTCGTCTCGCTCACCGTCAACAACCATCGCACGACCACATCACCACCACGCTTGACCACAACCTCAGCCTCCTTTCGCGTCTTTCTGTCACTAAAAACCACCAGCAACCCTAGCCACCTTAAAGCGCACCACCTGATAGGTTGCTACTATAGAGAAGTTCTATGACGAGTCAAATTTCGATTTCGATAAGAGTAAAGTGGGGGTTTTTACCAAAAGGGGGCAAAATTTTTTTAAAATTAGCATATGGGGCCATTTTATAAATAAATTATGATTTGAAGGTAAGTCATATGTTGGATATGGCTCATCTTTCGCAGTCAGATGACAACCTTTCTTGTTGGCGGGGTCAGCAGAAAGCCAACTGGGGTCCCGCTCGTAGAGGCTAGGTACTGTTGTAGGCCTCTGATTCTTTGTAATATTTTACTTTTATTAGTAATTTGGGCTAGGGCCCATGAATAGCTACTGTTAGGGTTTCTTTTAATCCTATTTATATTCCCCTTGTAAACCGAGTGACTTGTAACGAGTGGCGGTGAGGAGATTATAGTACAGACAAGCTGGACGTAGCCTACATTGGGTGAACCAGGGTAAAATACTGTGTCATATTTCTCTTCCCTATTCTCTTTTCTGTTTTTCGA
>PYAF01004918.1:384342-453587 GCA_007407185.1 Glycine tomentella
TAAGTGGAACCACACAGACAAAACATGATATGGACAAGGCTATTCTAACGAGAATTTATCTTTAACAAGGTATCTACTCTTATATTTTGGCTCCTTAAGAAGATGATCATGCACTTTAATGTAAAGTTTGATAACTTTTTTTCACCCTTTAATTTCTATACACATGTAAAAAAAGCTTATCTTGTCAACTAATAAAAAAATCATAGTTTTTATGAGTTAACAAATTATGATTAGATGACATAATAAAAATTCTTTTCTTTATACTCCCAGTGTATAGATTATTTACACACTAAAAAAATTAAGTTCCTTAATTCTTATACAGTAAGCAACTTAAAAAAAAAACCATCTTCTCTTTTCTGTCCCCCACACTCTCTGTTTTTATGTCTCCTTGCTCTGTTGTCTCTCTCTAGCCTATCAAGTCATCTTAAAAGAAATAAAAATTGGTAAATTGTTTTTTCTTCTTTCTAAATTCATACTATTGAGTTAAAAGAAAAAAACTTCTATGAAAAAAAAAAGAAAAAAAGAAACTGGCCGAACATAGCCTAACTAAATCAAACCTGAATTCACCTTTTTTGTTCCACTATAAAAATGGCAAGGCTTACGGTCCCATAAACTCATTCAAGAAACTTGGCATAATTATGTAGAGAAAAAAAATTGTCTTAAAACTATTGTTATTTAAACTTTTTAACGTAACATTAATTATAATTATTTACATATAGTGGCAAGGCTTACTGTTGCTTTTTTTTTTTTAATTGAATTCTCTTAATTTTCTTCCTCTCAAAACCTTCACTTTTTTATTTTTTTCATGTGTGACAGGGATACAGCCGGCCAATAAGCCTTATTCCAAGCTATAATAGGGACTCATATGTTGCTGTCATTGTTTATGATGTTGCAAGTATGCCATTTAGACCTGCTTTCTTTCACTTATTCCCTTCATGACAAGTTATATTTTCTTGCAGATTTTTAATTTCAATATAATAATATATTAATAGTTAATTAATTTTTTTTTGGATGCTAGTTAATTAAGTGTTGAATTTGAAGAGCTGAGTTTGCTATTCATTATTAATATCTTCAAAAACTTATTAAGGAAGAAGATTTATATCTTAGAGGAATATGTATGCTCCATTTAAAAAAAAAAATACCTTATTTAAGTATTCCTTTTCCTTTCTTTGGGATATGATTTGAGTGAAATATTCATTTTTTACATAAAGTGGGTGAATTCTTTTAATAAAAAAAAGGTGAATACGGGATTAACATGTGGCCTTCCCCAGATTCTAAAGCTCCCTGTGCCAATTAAGTAATAAATTATCAAGTACCAGAACTTCTCAAGAAGTAGTGTTCTCTAACAGGTGCTGCCTGTTATTCTTAGACAGCTCAAATCTCTCTAGATGACTCATATCATGTGTGCATAGTTTTTTGTTCACTGTTCCTAAAGCCCTAAACACTTTGAGTCTGCGTTGATTGATACTCTGCTTTTATTTTCTGTTTTCTAGTAGATCTGCTTATAACAATATGTATAACTTCATAGGTATGGATGGTGCCATTACACTTACTTTAATTACTATGTGGTTGCTGTCTGAGTGTAAATTTAACCTATATGATGAATCTGCAATTTCAGTTATTCTATTAGTCAAACTAGTTTCCTTTTAAAAACAAGTTTGTTCCTCTTTAAATTTTTTTGTCCAGCTAAAGCTAACTGCTTATTGCTTATCGTTCAATTGATTGCATTTTTGCAGCTCAAAGGCAGATAGGGGAGACAACACTGAATGAAGCAAGCTCCAGATCTCATCAAATTCTAAGACTGGTATTTTATGTTGTTATTTCTTTTATAGGGCTACTAACTTTGTGAACTTTTGATGGTATTTCTTCTCATACATTTCCTACAATGTGCTTCCTCAGACAATTGAAAGTTCTGCACGTGAATTCCTTGGAAATGACAAGTCTAGCTCTCTTTCTACTTCATTGGTATGAGTGATTCCCTCAATTTAATGGATTAGTAGTGGAACATGCACTTGGGTTTGATCCAGTTCCAAAATAAAAAAAATAATAAAAAATACCAATCTAAGACGGTTCCATTCACGCCCGTCTTAGAAACTGTCAAAACAAGCAATCAAAGACGGTCTCCAATATACCCGTCTTTGTTTCTTACCATTCTAAGTCGGTTCCCACCACACCCGTCTTAGAAATTATAAAATAAAATAATAAATAAATTTCTAAGACGGTTCCCACCACACCCGTCTTAGAAACTGTAAAAAAAAAATTAAAAAATAAAAAATAAAATAGCAATCAAAGACGATCTCCAATATGCCCGTCTTTGTTTCTTACCATTCTAAGACAGTTCCCACCAGACCCGTCTTAGAAACTATCAAATTTTTTTTTTTAAAAAAATAAAAAAAGCATTCAAAGACGGTCTACACAAATGGTCGTCTTTATTTCGTACCAATCTAAGACGGTTCCTATAACAACCATCTTAGAAACTGTAAAAAAAATTTTTAAAAAAAATAAAAAAAGCAATCAAAGACGGTCGATAAACCGTCTTAGAAAGTATGATCTTTCAAAGACGCTCGAAACAAGGACGGGTGTGAAACTATCTTTATAGGCCTTCAAAAACCGTCTTAAAAGGCAATTTATATAAAAGACGTGGGTTGTGGTCTCCTCTAGTTCCACGCAGTGTTCTTGAGCTCACCAGGAAGTAGGAAGACTATTTACTAAGCAAGAAATTCTTGAAAGATTAAGAAGCAAAATTGCACAAAGACGTGGAAAATTAGATTTGATGGAAATGGGTTGATTTTAATTTTTTTCTCGTTGATCTCGATTTGGGTTGGGTGTTGTTAGGGAAAAGGATTTCTTGTATTTTTTTAAATATTTTTCTTACAATTTGTATTGATTTTTAATTTCAATAAATCATGTTCTGATTTAAAAAAAAAAACAATTATATAATTTATGATTATTTTTAATCTTAGAAAATTATATTTAAATTAAATATAAATTATGCAATAAGTTCGGTTCGAATTAAAAAGTCACATATTAAAAATTTATGAGATGTAAAATAGACAAAAAAATTTGTAAAAATTAAAAACAAACTGTAGGTATTTTACAAAAATAAAAAAATATTTTAACAAAAAATTATTAACAACTTTATTATGATGAAACACAACATATATTGTTTATAACATCAATCATGAAAGCAATTATTGTCGTAATGGTTCATTTATACATTATGATATAAAATGACGTGAATTTAAGTATTAGAAAAAAATTATTTATTTTTATTTTATTTAATCATGTCAATATCAAAATTATCGATCATCAACTAGTGTTACGTCATCAATTATTTAAAACAGATAAAAATTTAATAGTATGGAATAAAATCAAAGGAAGAAAAATGTGAAGGGACCATAATCATTATACCTATTTTCTAAGGACCACATTTGGCTTTTTTTTTTTTACTAAAAATGGTATACTTTTTTCAATAATTTACTAAAATAGATAAGTTTTCTAAAAAATCACCAAAATGGATAAATCATCTTTTGAAAGACGATTTCATAAATAATGAAATTATGACGGCTAAAACACAAATTGATGATACAATTTTATGATGGTTAAAAAAGTAATTTGAGGCATTTCTAATCACCACAATTTTTTAAAAAAAATATATAAAAAATGCCGGCAAATGAAAATCTTCTTTCGAAACAAACTTTTTTATATCTAAAATCATCATTCGAAAAGATGACTTACCTATTTTGATAATTTATATAAAAAAAAAATTATACCATTTTGATTATAAAAAATGGCCATATCCAAATCATATTTAAGTTGTTTTAGAAGGATCAAGTAGTTTAGACTTTAGACTATAAGTTAGAGTCTATTTGGTGTGCGCATAAGTCTCTCATTTTTTAGTTGAAGGAGGTCTCTCATATGTAGCTCTTTATATATATATAAAAGCCAAATCGTTGGAGAGGTGTGCATCACAAGCGTTTGGTAGTCAGACTCCTATAACTCAAGTCTCCACAATGGTTTCTTGGAAGCATCCCCTCGTTGATAGCATTAATTGCTTTGAATGTGGATGGCAGCTGTGTTCATGGAGAACATCAAGATTCTGGTTTGGGAGGTTAATTTGTTGTTGGTTACTATGGGCATATGGATCATGTGGATATTCTTTATCCACATATCACAACCTTGCTAAAAGGAGATAAAAAAAAATTGTCTGTTAATGATTTTGGTCCTATTGGCATTAAATGTTGGCGTTAGAAAGTGACACGGGGTTAATGTTATTATTATTATTATACTTTTTGTGGTGATTCATATTTTTTTCTTACGGTTACAAGCTGCCAAAATTTGCTAGTTTTATAATGCAGATTTTCATTTTCGTTCTGGTTGAAGCATCCTGCAATTCAAACTCGCATCAAAACAAGTTAGAAAGTGAGAAAAAAAAATAGTAACTTCCAAACCAAAGCTTCTTAAATCTTAAGAACTTAACCCACAGTGATGGAAGTCGTTCAAACCAAAGCTTCACCGTGAAGATCCATTGTGTGAATTGCAAAGTTGGTTTTAGATTAATGTTAAATATTAATATTCATAATAATTTAGAACAAAGGCACCTCCATCTTCTCCCTCTCCCCCAACACCCCCGAACGATCCAAGGTAGAATCTTTACTCTTTCTCCGCTATTATATTCCTCATCCACCCATCCACCCTGCCTTTGTCGCTAGATAGTGTTTAATGTCTCTCATCAACAAAGCGCACTTACATCATTTTTAATGAGAAGAGTTTATGAGTTTTTAAAGTTTCTTATCCATCTTTTTGTGATTTTATAGTGTTATCTGATCCAATAAAAAACAACAAGAAACTTCAAAAAACCTCCTTAATTCATGATATTTAAAAAATAAAAAACTCTAAAAATAATTTCTTATATTAAAAAGCTAAATTTTTTTAACGAACACTAGTATCACTTAAATACTTTATGAGAGTTTCTTTTAAAAAACAATTGTTTATTTTTAGAAATCCAGTAATCCACCGATCATCTCTCATGACAGATGCTCACATTTTTAGAAAATTAGCCGTCACAAAAATATAACATGCACTCACGACGGCCATCACGTTATAAATTAACACATCACTTAAGGGCAAGGATCAAAATCATTAACAGGCAAAAAACAAATAGGGATAAGACTGATAAATTTTTTGTTAAAGAATTAAAAGTTAAAACTCAACAAAAAATTAGAGATAAAAAACATATTTAACCTAAATAAATTTACTATACCAATAAATTTTTGCAGGAGAGAATCCAATCTCACAAAAGATTAACCAAATGATTATTTAAAATGTTATTTTACCCAGTAACGCGAAAAAAGAAAAAAAGAAAGTAACTAATTAAGCAGTACCTAGGAAGAAAGAACAAGGAAGCTCCAAAACCCCTTTCACGTTGTCTCCCACATTCACATTCAAAGACAAAAGACAGCAAAAGAAAGAGAGAGAAAAGAAGAAACAAAGAGAAAGCAAAGAATTTCAAATAACACACAGCAACACTCCAACACAGATTCCATCCATGCCATCTATCTCAATATCTCACACTCCTTCCCAAAAAAACCAACCCTCTCTTTCTACTTTCTCCTTCTTCTTCTCCTCCTTCTTCACCAGTCACGTGCATGGCATGCATGGCACAAGTACGCAACACCAACTGCTGCACGTGCTGTTTCACCACCCTTCTCTCCCTTGGACTCACCGCAGTCTTCCTCTGGCTCACCCTCCGCACCTCTCCCCCCAAATGCACCCTCCAATCCCTCTACCTCCCTTACTTCACCTCCCCTCACCACAAAAACGACACCCTCTTCTTCCAACTCTCCCTCCAAAACGACAACAAGGACAAATCCGTCAAATATGGCACCATCCTTGTCACCTTCGCGATCTTCCTCGATAATACCACCACGCGGCCCCTGGCCAACGCGACCCTCGAGCCCTTCTACCAGGGCCGCGGCAAGACCATGAGCAGGTGGGACTCTGTGAGAGTCCCACGCGATGGCAGAGCGATAGCAACAGCGAATCGCTCTGCCAACGCCACTGTGAGGAATAACGGGAAGGTGTTTCTGCGCGTGGAGTTTAGGACTAGGGTGAAGTATAAGATATGGACCCTGTTTTATGTTAAACGGCAGCGTTTGGTCGGTGGGGCGAATGTGGAGGTGAATGCTAGCTCCGGGGAGAAGGTCGAGCCTAAGGGGATTAGGCTCGGGGACGTGCCGCCTAGGCTCGGGTCCCAAGCTGCCAAGGCTCGGAGTTGCTATGTGGCGTTTCTCGGAGTTTTGGTTACTGGATTGTTTCTCACTGCGTTTACTTGAGTTGATGACTATTGATTATTGAGTACGTATTTTTATACTATTATTGTTGTTGTTGGTTTTTTTTTTGGGTTAAATTGTTTTTTGGTAGTATTTGGATGGATGTGTTCATTGTTCTGTATTTGTTGAGTTCCCGAAAAGCAGATGTATAACACGTGTAACAAATCAATTTTCGATCGAACAGTGAGATGATGAAAATTTCAGCTTATGTTGTTTTGAAGAAAAGTTTTATTTTTTACTAGGGTTAAAAAAATTAAGAAATCATTAATTATCAATCTTTCAATTAATAAAAAAAGTAATAGTGCATAAAACATCAAAGTAATTTTTAAAAAAGAGGTAACAGGAACAAGAAGAAATTATAAATAATTTTAATAAAAAAATATTTTTCTTAATCTATATACAACAACCTTAAACGAAAAAGAGACAAATGAAGTTATAATCAAAACTAAATTATCAACTTTAACAAACTGGGCAATGAATGATAACAGCAAAAAAAAAAAAAAAATCCATCAACTTTTGATTCTCTTGGAAAGGATAATAAACATTTCATGGGCGACAAATTTTCAAAAACAATGCAATTATTATCCAAAAGTAAGGAAATTGTTATTATCACGGTTTTGATATAGCTAGGATTACAGAAGAACTCTGATCACAATCCTTTGTGATGATCTTGCTCGTGGACTAGTGGTTGACTAAGTTGGAATATATTTACAAAAGATAGTCAGCTGATTAAGTGAATTAAATAATATACGCAAGTGAGAGAGAAAATTAGTATGTGTCCCAAACCTAGTTTGGGACCTAATGATCCTTAGAAGTTAATGCATATGTTTCATGCATATTTAGGAAAGAAAACTCTAAGAAAAGAAAAGAAGAATAGGACTGTAAGATTTTATGTTTTTATTGACCATTTCAAATTATGCTCCAAAATTACATGCATATACAAATAAGAGGAGAATAATAATAGTATAGTTTTTACAATGGTAGCATATCAAAAGTAGGGATGACAATTGTATTCATACACTATGAATATATGCAAAGTGGGGATGAGTTTGGAGCCGAGTATTAGGTCGTAATTTTTAATGGGAATAAGTGTAAGTATACCACACCCCATATATAAATATTTAATTAAAATATGTTATATATTTTTGTTAATTATTAATTTTATTAATAAAAATAAAACATAGTATTGATTATTGAAGTTTAAGAATTAAATTTATAAGCTTATTGTTAGATTTAATCAAGTTTAAGAATTAAAACAATGATGCTTAAGAATGATTATATTTCTAATGTTCGATTTGACTCTGAATGATTTTTTTAAAGGCTAATGTTTGAATGCTTTAAGGTTAAGTTTGCATGATTTAATGATATTTTTGGATTATTTAACAATGAATTTTTAATTTAATTATAACAATTTTTTAATTCATATTTTAATTGACTTATTAACTTTACACATAAATAACATGTAGGTAACAAGTGAAAATAGGGGTATATAGGTGCCTAGAGAAACATGGATTAAAGTCACTACCTATGTAGGTATACAAGTTTTTTTTTTTTTTTTTCAAAGTACGTATAAGTATGGGTTATGCACTATAATACCCTACCTAGTTAGATGGATTTTATTCATTGTCATTCCTAGAGAATACTCCTACATGGTGTGTATGTAGCGGTAGAAAAATAAGTGAAAGATAATAGAAAAGTTTGAAATCTGAATTGAAAAGAAATAGAAAGAAGGAAAATTTTGAATGTGTTTCTAAAAATCAATTTTTCTTTCTTTTATATTTTCTTTTAATAAAATAAAACAAAATATATTACTATTCATATTTTATTTTTCTTTATTTTCTTTTCTCTCAATAAACTATATCATTAATGAAAAGACACAAAAAAGTACAGGATCATATTAAGATAATAATCTATACTTATATAAAATCTCTTTAACCACCATTTTTATACGTACAAGTGTCTTAACATTTTATATAACACGGCTCAGTATGTTTTCTTCTCTTTCTTGCTTGTGCACAATGCATGTACTGTTCTGGTTAATGACCGACCAGCCATCCTTACGTAACACTTTGAGACTCGGTATATATGATCCCCTTATGGTCAATGACCGACCAGCCATCCTCACGTAACACCCTCATTCTTGGGCGTTGTAATGTTCACCTATGATGCACGGACACAGATACCAACACTGACATGAGACATGCAACATGATACGATATTCTAATACTTAAATTTTAAAAAATAGTTACATGTTAGGACACGTTTTATATTAAATAATATTTTAATATATATATATATATAAAATATAATTTATATTTAATACATATAACAGTTTAAAATGAGTTATATAATCATTTAACTATTCAAATTTCATAATATAAATATAAAGCAAAAGTAATAAAACATTCATAAAGTGTTACTAATAAGTTTAATTAATTTCATCTCCATCTCGAAGAATCATAGTCTCTATTTCTGGTTCGTCAAGTGAAAGACTGATAACTTGAAGATCTCCAACATCATCAAGTGAATCAAATGTATCTCCAGCAATGTTCCACATTTGATTTGTTCCTTGTTCATAATTTGGACTCTTTCTTGATAAGAGTCGAAGGTTACTATGCACATAAGCCAAGTCTTCAGCATGTTTTGGAGTGATCTTATTCCTTTTCATAGAATGTACAAAAGAATAAGTACTCCAAAAGAATGGGTTTGAAGTTTTAATTTTTTATCAAATGTTTTTTTTATTTTTTTAAATCTTTTAATTTTTTAAAAAATATAATTTTTTTAAAAAAACGTGTCGAAAAAGTTGACTGCGTGTTCCACTCGGTCAAAGTCGCGTGTCCCCCTAGCCAACGTGTCCTAAAAAGTTGACTGCATGTCAGACTCGTGTCAGAGCGTATCGATATCCAGCATGCATTTTGGACCAAAAAAGGAGTATCCGTGCTTCATAGATGGTCACCCGAAGATTTTGGGATATCAATCATGGTGTTTGATGGGGAACTAAAGGCCTAGATTGTCATTACGAGGAGGACAGGCATAAAACCCTGGCGGCAGCCTGAGGACAGGGGGATTACATTGTCTCACTTGAATGTTTTTGGGCTAGGTATGCTAGACCTTAAGTACGATCTAGCTACATGAACAACTATAAATCTAATGGTGGAGATGAATTGATGAAGAAATATATGGGCTATGTTTTGACTTGAGTGAAGGATTATTCCAAACATTTATGTGACCATCACCACCTAAATGCCATCCCATGCCTTCCTTTACTTAATGTTGAAATATATGATTTTAGACATATATTTGTATGACATTATATTGAATTTTGCTATTTTTAAAGCGTTATCATATTCACTATCTATTGAGCAATATAGATACAATCATTCTGCTAAGATGACAAGCCAGTAATAGTACGAAAAAAATTTATGCAACCTTGTGACTGCTTTGGTGGAGACTTGAGATTATATTTTTAGACGAAAAATTATTAAGGTAATTAATGGTTTTGAATGCAAGCTAAGAGTTCACTGTACATGTGCTGGTTATTGCAACATTGGAGCATCTTTAAATTGGGAATCTATGCTATGCAGGGAATTCATTTAGTTGTTGTAAAATATTGAACTATTTGAAAGAAAATCTGAAGTCAAGGCTTTTGAGCATTAAACCTAACAGAAACTATAAATTACAAGAAACATGAAATTATGGAAATGTGCTATCCCGATTTAGTTTTGAACAAAGTAGGAAGCTGTTAGATTTTTATCAACAGCTGCAGAAACTTTGAATAATATGTAGGGTGCTGATCTAGAAGTTGGCCATAAAGCCATAATTTTAGTTTCTTGAGAACTGACCATGATTTTGGCTAATTGGAAGGACAGACGTTGCTTGATTTATATTTTTCACACATAGGACCTTCAGAGTTTCCAAACGGTTTTTTCTATTATCAGTTTTTTTTTTTGGTCCTAACCTTGGTTATTCAATAAGGCTTGTCTTATAATCTCATAAATGTAAATAAGGTGCATCAAATTGTAAGGTGTTTTTTCTATTTCCTTTCTTGATACTTCAAAATTAACATTTCCGAGTTTTCCACGAATTTGGGATTTTTCTAAAAATAACACCACCCTCCATCTAATTAAGGCACCTCTTAAGGAAGGAAAGTACATAATATGCATTTAACAAGAATATTTAGTGGTAACAGGTACACCATAGTGACTGAACTTCATGTGCAGCTATTACTACTGACTACTAAGACAAAAATATATATAAAGACATGATACAAGTCTCAAAGACTTTCTTTCAAAAAATTCAAGGTGAAAAATTTGCATTGTGGCTGCAGGCTAGCCATACAATAGAACTATTTCCTCCCTCCTAGCTGCTACAATTTATTGCTCATTATCTTTCTCTTCACAATTACCTTCTAGAATTTGGCAATGTTCTCTGCAGCAGACAAATAAATATTCTAAAAAAAAAATCACCTTATGAATCCCCTGCAAGGGCACTGGAATCTGACCACCAGAAGACGGGCACAACCTTGTGTTAGAGCCCTATTAATCATGATTCATGCCCTTTGATTACACTGGAATCGACATTTTTTCCTGATAAGAAATAAGTGGGAGCTGTTGAATATGATGTACTTTTGTAGCCAACCTTAAAAGTAAGGAAATGAGATAAGAGGAACAAATAATCAACATCTTCATAAATGAAACTTTTATATGTAAAAATTCTATTATACAACCCATGTTCTCTACTAGAAAGAAAGGAGAATTAGAGACAACAAAAGAATAAAGTGACAGAAATGTCATTGCAAATCAGATTAGTCAATGTTTTCATGTGAAGTGTGTTTGTGCTTGGAATATATAATACACAGGGATAAAACCTAGAAAAACAAAAAAAATAGACAACTTGTGCAGATGGTTATATATGTTACATGTCCCCTTCTATCATACATTTTTCTGAATGAGTACAAAAGAAATATAGTACTCCTAAAATCAAAATTCAAAAGGAAGTAAATAATCTCTCAGCAATATCTTGCCACTAGTTTTTGAAACCAATGATTTTTTTTTTCTTTTGTAGTGCGGGCTTAAGGAAGTCAAGGTAGGGGAGCACTTGTTTCGCCTGGAAATTTTTGCAACTTATACGAATTTTTGACATGAAGAGACATTAACAATAGGAGCTATAATATATGGATCAATATTCAAAAGAATGCAAGAGCCAAGGGAAAGTGCCACAACTTGGCATAGGGTCATAGTCCTTACTCATAATAACAGTACATGCATACTAGTATTTGCCTTGGTGGTTTTGAGTACCCTTGCATACTACTATCTTTTGAGAAATCATTACTTGTGGTGGTTTGTTTAAGAACTTAGTTGATCCATATGATAACTTTAAATGATAAGAACTCACATTAATAACTTCAATGCTGTGACCAATTAATTTCTTATAACTTTAAAAAGATTTTGTCGTAAACCATGTGAAGAAAATACCTGGGATGATATGAACCTTAACTCAATTCCATTTGTAGAATGGAACTGTTATATGCCGAGGTGCATACTGTGCTGAGCCCAAATCCTTTCAAAACCTGTTGTGGCAGTGCACTATAAGTTTCCGAGTTGAGGAGTTTTGCATTCAATGTAATCTCAATTTTAAACTGTTTGATTTTTGGCTCTGCTATTTAGGAAGCCAGAACATCTACAGTCGGACATCACACACACATTATCTACTTCAATTTCATTACCCCAGTATTCTATGTACATGCTGACACTGTCCTTTTCACCTTCATCCTCACCATCACTTGTAGTCATGTTAACTGCAAGTCTGCAAATATATTCTCTGTTCTGGTACATACCAAGGACGAAGCAGAAAATGAAGGCCAGAGGGTGGAAAATGGAGCAGCAGAAGAGAGATCAATAATTATACAATATTTTGTTGTCTTATACTGCAACCACTCTGGAACACTGCTTCCTGGATACCCGTAAACAGATTGATAAGAATGATACTTATAACAATAATCATCATAATTTTCAACATTATCATGACTTGCACCAGATAGGTGTTGGTTTATAAATTTCATCACGTTGATTTGTGCATTCAACCCAATAGTCACTGGAGAATATTCATCCAAGTTCAAGCAATTCCAGAACAAAACCCGTTCCCTATTTTCCTTTAATTCTTCAACAGCCACATATGGGAACAATACAGTCTTCAATGATTTGCAACTATCGGCATACAAAGTTTTAAGGAATGGGGGAATCTCTGGTAGAGTTTGAAGCGATTCACAATACCCGACATCTAGAATTGGAATGGGAAGCTCTGGTAGAGTATGAAGTGATGTACAGTAATGGGTCTCTAGAGTTTTAAGGAAAAGGGGAAGCTCTGGTAGAGCCTGAAGCGATAGACAATATTCGACATTTAGAATTTTAAGGAACGAGGGAAGCTCTGGTAAATTCTGAAGTGATTTGCACAACTGAACATTTAGAGTCTTAAGGAACATGGGAAACTCTGGTAGAGTCTGAAGGGAAGTGCAAGATTCAACATTTAGAGTTTCAAGAGACGGGGAAAGCTTTGGTAGAGTTTGAAGTGATTCACACTCTTGGACAGTTAGTCTTAAGGAACAAAGGAAGCTCTGGTGGAGTCTTGAGTGAAGTGCAGGATTGTGCAATTAGAAATTCAAAAGACGGAGGAAGACTTGGTAGAGTTTGAAGTGATTTGTACTTTTGGACATTTAGAGTATTAAGGAACAAGGGAAGCTCTGGTAGAGTTTGAAGTGAAGTGCAAGATTCAGCATTTAGAGTTTCAACTTTCAAGAGACGGAGGAAGCTTTGGTAGAGTCTGAAGTGATTCACACTCTTGGACATTTAGAGTCTTAAAGAACAAAGGAACTCTGATAGAGTCTTGAGTGAAGTGCAGGATTGGGAAATTAGAGTGTCAAGGGATGGTGGAAGCTCTGGTAGAGTCTGAATAGATTTGCAGTTTTCAGCATGTAAGGCTTTAAGGAACAAGGGAAGCTCTGGTAAAGTCTGAAGCAGGCCCGGCCCTGGGGCAGGGCTTCTGCCCAGGGTCCAAAAATTTTTGGGCCGATATTTTAAGTAAAATATTTTATTAAAAAAATAAAATAAAAATAAAACTTATGTTAGGGGTCTATTTTGTGTGTTAGAGGTCCATTTTGTGTGTTAGGGGTCCATTTTTTTCATCTTTTAATTTTAATATTATTTGTATTTCAAAAAATTTGTGTATTAGAGATCCATTTTTTTCATCTCTTAGTTTTAATATTATTTGTATTTTAAAAAATTTATGTGTCAGGTGTCCATTTTTTTCATTCATTAATTTTAATATTATTTGTATTTCAAAAAATTTGTATGTTAGAGATCCATTTTTTATGTGTTAGAGGCTCATTTTTTTCATTCCTAGTTTTAATATTATTTGTATTTAAAAAAAATTGTGTGTTAAGGGTCCATTTTTTCTATCTCTTAATTTTAATATTATTTGTATTCAAAAAATTTGTGTGTTAAAGGCATGTTTTTTTTATCCCTTAATTTTAATATTATTTGTATTTAAAAAAAAATGTGTAATAAAAATCCATTTTTTTCACTTCGTCCCGGGCCAAAGAATTTTCAGGACCCGCCAAGTGATTTACACTCACCAACATTTAGAGTTGTAAGGAATAGGGGAAGCTCTAATAGAATCTGAAGTGATTTGCACTCTTGGACATTTAGAGCCTTAATGAACGGGGGAAGCTCCGGTAGACTCTGAAGTGAAATGCAAGATTTGGCATTTGAAGTTTCAAGAGTAGAAGGAAGCCAGGGTAGAGTTCGAAGTGATTCACACTCTTGGACACATAAAGTCTTAAGGAAAGTGGGAAACTCTGGTAGTGTCTGAAGTGAAGTGCAACCTTCAACATCTAGAGTTTCAATGGATGGGGGAAGCTCTGGTAAATTAAGAGAAATGCAGGACCAGACAACTAGAGTTTCAAGGGACGGGGGAAGCTCTGGCAGAGTTTGTACTCCCTTTCGTATTTGTGAGGTTGTTTTTTTCTAATTACACACTTTACGTATCATCTTACGGTCTTATTGCTTCACCTGATCAGTCTTATTGATTTATCTGTTCGATCAGTCTTATAGCTATTTTCTGTTCACACCTGTTTCATATACAATTTCTTAACATGGTATAAAGAGCTTCATTGATCTCTAAGGGTCTGTGTAGGAGAGAAAATCAGAGGTTGTGAGGGAGAGAAAACCCATAAAACATAGTGAGAATGCTAATTTATGTTTTTCTTGTAGTGCATTGTCACAGTCTGCCTCTTAGTTTTAATATATTATAAGATAGATTGTCATACATGGTTCTGTTTGAGTTTAAATGGCTTCCCTGACATTTTTTCCTGAATTTATTTATATATAAATATAAATTTTCTTTACTGTAGTTAAATAAATTTATATGATATATAATACAGATAAAATGCAAACTTGGGGGAAAAGAAAAGCAAAAGTTTACTAGGTTGTAACAAGATTATTGATTTTCTTTTCTCAAAAAAAAGAAAAACAGTTCTAACTTTTCTTTTCACATCGCGTTCAAGCATGCAAACATGGAATACGCTTAAATTTCATAAGGGGCAACCCCCGATTCTACGGTAACATGTACGTTATCGTCTCGAAAAGGCAAAAGAGAAAAAGAAAAGTCTACCATATATTACAACTACTAATTAAGTTTACCTAGGGGAGCTACCACCTTGAAGTTTAACAAGAGAATAGTATGCACCCCCACGTCCAAGCGAAATCAATTCGTTATGCGAACCTTGTTCTACAACCTTCCCATTCTTAATCACAGCAATGTAGTTGGATTTCTGTATTGTAGAGAGCCTGTGTGCCACTAGAATGCATGTTCTTCCAACCATTATCTTCTCAAGTGCTTCTTGGACCAAGATCTCTGACACACTATCAAGTGCACTAGTAGCCTCATCCAGAAGAAGTATTGCAGGATTCTTCAGTATGGCCCTTGCTAAGGCTATTCTTTGTTTCTGACCTCCAGATAGCTGAACTCCTCTTTCTCCACAGTATCTCTCATACCCATCATTCATTCCGCTGCCATGACAAACATCGCCAAGACAGAAAAAAATGTTAGTGCAAAGAGGAAGAAGGTTTCAAGGTTGAGCTAGTTTTGGTATAACTTGGGAAAAATAATTTGCTAACACAAAAAGAGAGTTTAGTTAATGTCAATGATTTGACTTTGTTTTGAGTGTCTCTTCTCCTTAAAGAGATAAGCTGCTGGCCTAAACACAATGTCAGATAATCTCAAAAAAATAAAAGTAACCTTTATAAATCAATTGGAAGAGCTTATTTATAGCTAATTGGGACTTATTTTATGACATAAGCACTTGAGTAAGTATTTGAGAAAGTTTTTGATATGTTCATAAGCTGTTTTTAGTTTATTTTCATGAGCTCTAGGATAGCTTATGAAAATAACTACAACTTATATAAAAAAAACAATTTTACCCTATTTCTTCTTGGAATATAGAAACAAATTATACATGAGTGTTTACATGATAAACACTTGTTCAATAAGTTCGTAATTAAGTTATTTACCCAAATGCACCCTAAATAGAGATTCCTCAAAAGCTAATTGAAGGAATTTTTACTTTCCAGTAGAAGAGAAGTTAAAAAATAAAAAAAAGAGTCTAGCAGCCTGTTCATGTCAATTATGCTAGGCTTATGCTCAGTGCTGATTGTAATTCTTGTTTGTTTCCTTAGTGTTGTCTTTAGGCAAATGAAAGATATTTTGACATCAGAACAAAGAAAAAAAAAAGTGATTGTGACTTGTGAGAGTTTTTTGTTATAAAAAAATCTTTTGCATTGCAGTTCTCTCGTACCTTATGAATTCATGAGCATTAGCCAGAGATGCCGCCCTTCTTATCTCAGATTCAGAAGTGTTTTCTTTCCCATAGGCAATGTTTTCTCGAATGGTGCCAGCAAAAAGTGTTGGCTCCTGACTCACTAATGCAATTTGTGACCTCAGCATTCTCAAGTTATAGGACTTGATGTCTTGTTCATCTATGCACACCGTTCCCTTTGCAGGATCATAAAACCTTTCAATAAGACCAATGACAGTTGATTTACCACAACCACTGTGCCCAACTAGAGCCACTGTACTCCCAGGTTCAACTTTAAGATTCAGACCCTTGAAAATCATTTGATCAGGTCTAGATGGATATGCAAAGAATACACTCTTAAGCTCAACTTTGCCCCTTATTTTCCTCTTCTTCTCACCTCCCCATGAGGTCTCAGGATCAATCTCAGTTTTCCTGTCAAGGATTGCGAAAACTGATCCAACTGCAGTGCTTCCTTTGGACAAGTCAGAAGTCATGCTTCCAGCATCTGCAATAATGTATGCAGTGAAGAGTAATATTAAAAATGCTTGGAAGAGGTGCTTTGGTTCTATTTGATTATCTATCAAGAGCCTCCCACCATACCAGTAAGCCAATGCTGTCGATGAAGTGTTAAAAAACTGGGAGCTGAAAAGACCAAAGCCTGAAATCCATGACTGCCTAACACTCTCCTTTTTAGGCCCCACCATTGTGGATTTGAAAAGTGCCAACATTCTTTTCTGAGAGCTGAAGGCAGTTATGGTTCTGTGGTTTACAACAGCTTCACTTGCAAGTTGGCTTCCCTCCCTTTGCGCTTTACGAGCTTTCTCGGCCATACTCTTCATCAAGACACTTCTTGAGTAAAAGCTTCCAATGACTAATGGTTGCACTGCAATCATCACAAGGGAAAGCTTCCATGTGAGCACAAGTCCTAGAGTGTAGGCAAAGATAGACCCAAAAATTGCTTGGGCCAACAAAGACATCCGATCGCCGACAAGGGAACGAACCAAGTTGGCTTCTGAGGACAATCTTGCACAAATGGATGCACTTGTGTTATCTTCGTGATCAAACCACCCTATCTCAAAAGTCATCAACTTCTCTAGTATCTTCTCTCTTATTCTTTTGGTCAATCTTTCTCCCATGACTGCAAAGTTATAGTGTTGGAGAATACTAGTGAAGAAGTTGAAAACACCAATTCCTATGAAAACGAGGGCCAGGGTTTTAGCTTTAGACTTCATCTCAGAGCTATCAGTTTCAAAATAAACCGAAATAAGTGTTCCTACACAGTATGCATTCACAGGTTGTACTGCTCCTGATCCTATTGCTCCTAAGATTCCTAGAATTGCTCTTCCCCACTCAGGTGCATTCATTTTCAGCAAACGCCACTGCGAAGGAGCTGGATGATTTGATCTTTTCAAGTTATCTTCAAAACTATCATCATCAGGGTCATATTGGATAGAGTAGGAGTAAGGTGTTCCCATGGAAAATCCCTGACTAAAGGGATATAACATTGGAGTGCCTACAGTGCTTGATCTGAAACTTAGAGTTGGATTTTGAGGAATGCTCACTCTGTGGGAGCTCTTTCCCTCTGTTAGAAGATTGGAAGATTTGGATTCATCATTCTGAGTTGTTATTTTCTGCAACTCTACCATGTGAGCATACTCACCATCAGTCAATTCCATGAGTTCATTATGTGTACCTAATTCAACGACTCTCCCCGCTTGAAGGACTGCAATCAAGTTAGCCGTTCGAATTGTAGACAAGCGGTGAGCAATGATGATTGTTGTCCTTCCTTTTGAAGCTTGATCAATTGCTGCCTGTACCACTCTTTCGGATTGAGCATCCAGTGCACTGGTTGCTTCATCAAGCAAGAGAACCTTTGGATCCCTTAGTAAGGCTCTTGCTATGGCAATGCGTTGCTTCTGCCCACCAGACAGTTGGAAACCAAACTGTCCAACCTAGGAAAACCATAGTGGTTTGCAATAACAAGGATTTAATCAAACATCTTAAATAACAAAAAATTGATTAAAAGTTTGTTTTCTACATCTCAAATGGTTTCTTGTTTTAGTCCTTACATGAAAAAATTATATTTTGGTACACGAAAAAAAATGCTTGTAAAATGGTACTCGCTGTTTATTGAAGGTATGATTGTGTAAGATTTTTCTGAGTTGTCCAATAAGATAGCCTGGGGATACATAGGATTAAATGTCATTCAACTTTGCAAAATCTAACACTAATAACTTTGTTAAACAATTAAAATCAATTCATAAACATTTTTCATGTAAGGACCAAAGTGTAAAATTCTGATGTAGTGGTCAAATAAAAAATGGTATAAAGTTTTGTTTAATACAATATTCAAGATCAAACTATTTTGACGTTCTCAGGTGAAAAAGTATTAGTTTGAAACCTTTAAATATGATAATGAAATTTCAAAAGAAGCATACTCAAAGTAACTGAAAATTTTAACTCAAACATAAACAAATTTATAGAGATTTTGTTCTGTTTCCTTCTTTTCTCCTTCACGTATAGTGTTAGATTGTTTTCATACTTTGTCTGAGCATACAAGTTGAGATCAACTTACTTGAGTTTCATATCCATCTGGCAACTTGACTATGAAATCATGTGCATTAGCTGCTTTAGCCGCACTAATCACACTTTCCATTGAGGCTCCTTCTTTTCCAAACAATATATTCTCTTTTATGGAAGTGGCAAAGAGAACAGGCTCTTGATTTACTAGGCCAATTTGAGATCTCAACCACTTGAGCTGAAGCCCATTAGTCTTGTGACCATCCAAGAGTATTTCTCCCTCAACAGGGTCATAAAACCTCTCAAGCAGTTGTATGACAGTGGATTTACCTGAACCACTCCCTCCCACAAGGCCTACACTCTTGCCTGCTGGGACAGTGAGATTGAATCCCTGCAAGACTGGTGTGTCTGGCCTAGACGGGTAACAGAAGTAGATGTCTTGAAATTCAATTTCTCCCCTCACATACGATAAGGCCTTTCCTTTCTTATCTTCAGAATCTATAGTTGGCACACGATCAATCATTTCGAAAAGGCGAGTGACAGCAGCAGTTGCCTCTGTGATGGCAGTTAAATTTGGAAGAGCACTTAAAATGCTCCTGAAATTCATGAAGTTAATCATATTAGTATTAGCATGTCATATTAAAAATTTGAACTATATGACATACAAAATCGAATATAAATGATGAGAAAATCACTTACAAGCCTCCCATGAGAACATTGAAGCCGGCTACAAATACATGGCCACCTTGTTCTCCTTTATTTGTGATCAGAAAAGTTCCAACCCAAGCCTGAAATCCCCAACTTATATAAATAACTCCCATACTTCCCAACATTAATCCTTTTGCAAAACCTTGCTTTATTCCAAATTCCATAGTTTTCTGAAGTGCACTGTTAAATCTGGTTAGTGTTTGATTCTCCCCAACATATGAATAAACAGTTCTTATTGAAGATATTGCCTGTTCTGCTATCCCACCAGCAACCCCATAAGACTCGATCATTTTCATTACAAGATCCAACATGATCTTCCCAAATACAAGTGCCGGAACAACGAACATGACAGACAGTGGTATGGCTGCCAGTGTAAGTCTCCATGAAAGTACAAATGCAAAGATGTGGCAGAATAGGAATGTTGACATGTAAGCTAGGCAGTCAGGTATCTACACTCAGAAAAAAAAGTATAAATTAATAAAGCATAGATATAAAAGAGTTCTTTTTTTTATCAGATTTTGAACATCTATGATTAAAAATGCTACCAAATTAATTAGATTACAAATTCATGTGAATGTCAAACTCTTTGGTTTCCTTGTGAACAATTGGCACTAAGTGAAGTTACCCAACAAATATATAAGTTGCACCCCAAGAAGAATTGAGGCAGGCGACGTGGGACCTTCAACCCCCCCCCCCCTTTTTCCCTCCACAAAAGGCTGCCAAAGCAAGCGAGCCTACTAGAATAGGCTCTAATACCATGTTAGATTCCATCTTAGATTTCTACTTAATGAAAATATATATGTCTATATTTGCATTCCAAGAAAGTTTAAGGGAAAGGTATAACTTCAGCAAAACCTTCTCACACAAGACAACTTGGATTGTATTTGCATCTGAGGAAATGAGGGAGACAACTTGGTAGGTTGTTGAAGAACCAGCAGTCTGAGTGTCAAAGAAGCCAACTTCTTGTCTTAGAACTGATTTTAGGTATTCCATTCTCATTCTGGAAGCCTGTCTCTCTGCAGTTCTTGTCCAACACATTCCTTCTGTAGTAGCCAGAATCAATAAGTATAAAGCATGAAAACTAGTTAGATTTACTTTTTCTAATGCTAGTCATGATATTTACATAACTTCAAAGTTGACTTGAATTCTGCAAGGAAAGTAACTAAGCTACCAAGTGTGCAGCTTACCAATAAAAGCTGAAAGTCCAACTCCAAGTGCAGCACAAAAAAGCCTCAACGCATACTGAAAAAAAGCGAGAAATGGTAATTTCAAAAACTGTTGAGCAATCGTGGCCCAAAAATCAAATTGTGGAAAGACCTTGCTTAGATGCATAAATCATTTTGTAAGAGCATGCTCCACTTGCACTATCAGCGTTTGTAAATAAAGTTTCATAACTACTTAGGATATGTTGGTTTCACGGTGGAAAATATTAGTACTGATTTTGCCTCTTGTCAAATGTGGTTTTAGTAAGAAAACAAATGTTTGGTCATTGTTAGGTAAAATCGATTCTGTTTTCAAACCTTGCTTTGCTAAAAGTTATAAAAAGTAGAATTTAATTTAGGTTTAAAAGTTTACACCAAGTTTTACAGCAAACCTGTTTCCAGGGTAAAACCATTCAAACATAGTGTGTGTTTGGTTTAGTGTTGAAACCACACGATGCACATAAAAAACATAAAATAAAATTGAGTGACAAATAGTTGCTTCATTGTTATAATGGAAAACTGAATCAATTTTACTAAATGTACCACCAAACCAAACATAATGATAAATCACTTCACTTCAAAATCAATTTTATCTAAGAAAAATCAATTTCATTCAAAATCAAATTTGCAAATGTTAACTCAAGCTCACACCTAAATCAAATAACTGTCAAAAGTTGGCAAAAGCAGTTTCAAGCAAAATTGTGTACTAAACAGGATGATGTATTTATGCCGCATGAATTGCATGTGTAGTCTATAGCACTTCACTTTAATTATTGAGCAAGCTCACCTTGTTCACATCATGCTTTGTCAAATGACTATTCTTGTCACCGTAGGCGTTGATCACATCACTAAGAATGTACATCATGAGAGGGGTTTGTATTCCATCTCCAAGGCTTCCCAAGGTCCCAAAGAACATCAACAACTTGTCCATTCCATCTGCATAACGAAACATACTATTGTTTCCCATTTCCCCTTGCCACCCTCCCTATGGAGAGATACCCCTTAATTTATTTTTTCTCAAGATTCAGTAAGCTTTATCAGCAATCTCATTGAAAACACATCGAAAGACTAATATATACACATTATATAATCTCTTAGCTAATTAAAATCAGCAGCCAACAAAATGGCTCTTACTATTGTCTTTTTTACAACCAAAGCCGGAATTGACACAACATGTAAGTGTGAAATTGGCCGGGCTAATACATTATTATTCAAACTGTTTTTTTGACAGCAATACATTATTCAATCTTAAAAAACATTGTTTGTTTAACTTGATATGCGATGTTTGTTAGTTGCTGTGGCTCCACCTAGTTAATTACCCCGGCACATAGTTCCATTAGGGCCACTGTTAACGTGTCTTGTTGCAGCTTTAGATAATTGCAAAGAATCATTCCCGTTACAATCGTGGATATAGGGTGTTACCAGTTGGACCTAGACAAGTATATTGTTGCCAAATTAATAAGGCAATGATTCGATACTTCTAAGGCAGGTTTATTGGATTTGTGTTCCTTCCTTTCCATTGTTATGTAGGGACAGTCTCACATGAGGGTTCCAAAATTTCCATTTTATTGTCTGATATCAATCTGGATGTACTTGTCTTCAATGGTGTCATTCCATCCAAAACACTACCAAGATATTTTATACTATCATCTAATCACATATTAAGATAATATTATTGAATTTTGCAATAATTATTTTAAAAATCATATTAGCCAGTAGGGTTGGCTTAACTGACACGTTTGGGTAGTATGCACAGAAATCTTAATTTCTAATCTTGTTGCCTCTAATGTCATATATAAAATTATTTCTAGTTTGTTGATAATAGAATTTTGTTTTACACTGATAGTATATGAAAATGAAACTAATATATATAAACGCTTAGTTTAAACAATGATGAAAGTGCACACTTCATTCTAAGCAGCTACCACAGTCTCTACTTTTTTGCCATTTGTAATTAGGGAATGTACTTAGTAATAAAATATGCTGCCGGCCTTACTCAGCTAGAGGTGCTTGAGTCAATCTTTGTTGCATATCATATTCTCTGTTTTGCTCACTCGCATTTTTATGTTGGACAGTTTCGGTTACAGTACACAAGGAGAATTTGCAATAGGAGATTCCCTTAACATCATCTTTCACCATTTAATATTTGTAAGCTTTCTAAATTTGCATAGAGACGAAGTCCTTTGAGCTACTTAGAAGGATTTAATTTGGTGCCTTGTATTCTTTATTGTGGTGTGGAAAGTATCATTTTGTTTTGAGGTTACAACGTTAAAGGTTGTGCACTAGTAGTAGGTATGCTTGAGGGAATCGATTCTGATTTCTCTTTATACTGTCAAATGGTAGTAGCTATTCACCTGGTGAAAAAGGATACTAGCTAATAAAAATATTCAAACAGTAGCTAATTTCATTAGTTTGCAGAGAAATAAAGCAAAAAAAAAAATAGTGAAAGGAACTGTAAAATAAGATGAGATCCACATTTTTACACTCTATTTTAATTTAAAATTTTTATATTAATTCACTTTCATTCCATTTTTTTCTACTTTACCGAACAGATATGTTCGTTACAGAGTTTGAACTTTGAAGAGTTCCTTTTTCTTTCTAAAATATTTTATCTGTGCATTTGCTTTCAGTAGTGATATCCTTGAGGATTTTCGTTACCCAAACAAGTACCATCAGATACAGTTTTTTTTCTTCTTTTTTTCCATTCTTCATAAAACTTTTACGAGTATTCTTTCAACCTTAAAAACGTCGCCTAAAGTTTGAAAAGATTTCTTTATGACATTCCTAAAAATTTCAACAAATATGCATAGCAAAAAATATAAATAGTTTAATTAAGTTTAATACAGAATAATACAAAATGCAGTTTCGCGTTTCCTTAATCTAGATTTGTTTATCTAATGTAATCATAATGCTTGTTAAAAACATCTATTTTTTTAATTCAATAATTCTTATGCTTCTTTCTCTTCATGGGGACGATCAATAATGGCCTTGTTTGCCACAAAAATCTCACATTCCTTTATGATGGCTAGTTAAAATAGACGCTGTTACGTTCATTTTTCTTTACACCGTTGTTGGGAAATGGGATAATAGGAAAATGAGAAGAAAACAAAAACTTTAATGCATAAATTTATTTCCTCCCCTCACATTGTTTTCCACAGGAACCATCAAAAAAGAGTAACGACACACCCATACTTACATAATTTTTGTTTTCTAAATGACTCTAAAATCTTCACACACACAAAAAATAAAAATAACAAATTAGGTAATACACACACCTCTCACATTTTGAGATAGGAAACAACAAATTAGGTAATGAGAATGCGAGAAGAACAAATTTCAATCATGTAAAAAAAAACTCTAACTTCTCACCCTCACTAGATATGTCCCTTGGGAGAAGGACATGATTAAAATTTATTGGAAATAACCCAAGTCCCACATCGGTTAGAAATAGTGTCAAGTCAGAGTATATAAGTGAAAAACAATCATCACCCTATGAGCTAGCTTTTGGGGTTGAGTTAGGTTTAAACCCACATTCTTAGATGGTATCAGAGCCTATTCTAGATCCATTATAGTACCAAGTCAGAATATATAAGTGAAGAACAATCCTCACCCTATGAGCTAGCTTTAGGGGTTGAGTTAGGTCTAAACCCACATTCTTAGAAAATTAGATTTCATATAATTTTGACCATCTTGAATGATTGTATGACCAAAACTAACTCCTCTCACTAGATATGTCACTTGCAAGACATCGCTATCATTTAGAAAAGCAAAATCAGTACATGACAAATGACATCTCTGAGACACCAAAAGAAGAAAAAAATTAGAAGCCGGAAGCTTAAATAAGTGATTTTAAATCCTAGGAACATTACAATTCCAAGGAGCAGGGCACTCAAATATCCAACGACTAATGATAATACACGGATTCCAAACTTAAATCGGTTTGAATTATGAAATTTGTTTGCTAATTAGTACTATCTAATAGCTAAAACATCCGTATCAAGCCCATGATAACATATAATGAGGAAAGATAATAAGAAAAACTCAAAATCTATAGGGCCATCAGAAATCATAATAGATCGTAGCTCGCTGTCAAAGCCAATATGATAATGATTTAATTAAAGATTTTCTGTTGTATTTAGTGTTTTATCAAAATACACACAGGACATGTCAGAAGATGATAATCTAATTCTGCAGAAATGAAGTAATAAAAACCTCGAGTATACATCACTACAAAAACAAATTCACTCATCATCCTTGTATGGATACTCTTCTGGAACATGCTTGAGAAGTTTTACCTGCAACTCAAACACATCATCACCACGAAGTACATCACGAAGCCAAGTTACCTCGGTTTTCATTGACACCTGTACATGGATGAATGCAAATCATGTTTACAGAAAAAGAACAAAGTTTATGGTGTAGGGAAAAAAAAAAACACATTAACGCTTCACCACGTTACCCAGTTCCCAAGAACATTACATGTCGTGCCTCAATTTCTTCCAGGACAATTTACTATCATGAAGTTCTTTAGCAATTAAATTAGGTTGAGTTCAGTGACATGGTTTTGATCAAGCTAAACTTGCCCATAGTGTGGAAATTTTCAAGCTAAACAATGACTTTCTTTTTCTCTACAAAAGGGAAGGTAAAAAAAATTGCATTCATAAAATATTAAATAACTTATTAGAACAGAAATAACAACTCAGCAAAAATTGATAAAAAAAAATGCCCTTTCCATGTACAGCTAATGCTATACACAAAAAAACAGAAGAGCAATCTATTTCACGTTTGAGAAAATACTCAAATTTCAGAAGACCACAGAGGAAGGATGCAATAACCAAGCTATTATATTTTCCCAGTTTCCTAAGTGTTAAAAGAGAAAATAAAAATAAAAAATATTACTTTTTTTTTTATCGGCCAATGTTAATTATTAAATGTTAGTGTTTTTGTTATTGGAGGGATTCGAACCCACGACCTCTCCCTCCCTCCCTTCCTTCCCTTCTTCACTTTTTTCTTAACAACCCAACTAACCTTATGATATTTGATAACTGAAGTTCAAGAAAATTGAAGCAATCGATGTAACAAATAGGAACAGAAACTTACCATATCTAAGGCTCCTCTGATGACTCCACTTAAGATGTTGCAATAGTACAAACCTTGGCAGTTGTCAGGAAGCTCAACAAAATCTACCAAAGGATTATCCTCCAAAACAATACTACAACATGTTCCATCGGCATCCCAATTGGTCACAGATGCAGTAACACCAAGGAACATTTTAAAACCAACCTGTAAAAAGCAAAATTAGAGTTGATTAAATAAAAACTTACCTTCTCCCTTAAATACACTTTAATAGTAATATAATTTAAACAAACAAAAAATGCTGATCACACAACCAAGAACCAATGCTGAATGTTGTGAACATTATACCAATCAAAATGTCATCCAACTGTTTCATACTGAAATTAAACATCAATAGCCTAAACAAATCATACCATGTGACAAAAGCCAGGGAAGTACAACAGAAGAGATTGCAAAGGAACTCCATGTATGGTATCCTTCTACAACACTCGGCCAAAGTGAGTTAATATTGACTAGATAGTTGGAGATGACTAGCCTAGGTTGATAAGAGATTTGATGAGAAACACAGGCAATCAATATTCTTAAAGCAAGTTTGGGCACCAATTGTTTTTTTGAAGTGATTGATTGTTTTCTTCCAAAAGCTTTTTTGTTGGAAGTTGCAGAGAGTGAGAGAGATTGTTTTCCCAAAATAAGCTAATCTGGCAACCCACTTAATGAAACTATGAAAGCACGGGAGTGGTTAGGTTGACACACTATATTAGTATATACACAAAGAAAGGAACATGCCATTATATTAAATGCTCCAAGTCATAACTCTTCAATGGTAGCACTTATAATAATTCTAGGTCCTTACTCTATATTCATATTCAGGTTAAAACACACTTCAAAAAAGAGACTACTACTCCACACACACAAACACAGACCTCCCAAAAAGGTCACAAATGTGTTGTGCAACTCTGTTAGGAAACCACAATGGAAATAGAGAAAAGAAATGAATGAATTTATTGCTTCACCAATATATAAACAGAACAAGGAGGAAATCCCTCTTCCAAGCATTTCCCTTCATACAGGGTTTCCCTGAATATTTGTTCAATTCCCAAATGCTAACAATTCAGATTATGTCCCTTGACCCCCCATCTTCTACTTTTTCCTCCTATTTAAGCTAATTCCTTACCCGTAACACTTTAACTGCTCAAACATAAATGTTCCAACTAACTACTCAGACTGTACGAATACCATCACAGTGAAGCTCAAGTCAAGGTTGAAGCCCTTTCATCTTATTTAAGGCCATTCCTAACCCCTAATATTTCAATCTCATAAACATACTATTTTAACTAATTACTCAGGCCAAACCAAAATCTATAAACTGTAACCAAGAAATCCAACTACAAACTTGTGTATATAACAATTAAATAATAATATGGAGCAGGTGTGGCTCACATGCATGCATTCTAGAATATTTAAATCACATTTAAAATGAAAATGAATATTCATTTCAATAAAATAATAAACCCATTAACATACTTCATAGGAGGACAAACCTTGGCACAACGGTAAAGTAGTGCCTTGGTGACTAGTTGGTCATGGGTTCAATTCCGGAAACAGTTTCTTTGCATATGCAAGGGTAAGGTTGTGTATAATTACCCGTAATGGGTTACACTAGGTTTTTTTTAACATACTTCATAGGAATACAGTTCATAAAGATGTAATACATGAAAATTTTAAATTAAACAATTAAAAGCATGGGAGGTAATGAAATAATAAAAGAATTACCTTTTTAATGAGAAAAATAAAACAAACTAGTGGAACATGTCCACTTAAGCTTTAGCTTCATTTAAGGAATCAAAAGTGGAAAAAATTCCAGAAAAGTATAACATTTAATATTAGGAATGCACTCTCACCATGATTTCTGATAACATTTTATTTATTGATTTTTTAATCAGTATTCTTAGAGCACTCATCAGCAAGATCCTTTTTTAAATACTACCCACAACATTAAATTTCAAGTCACTTTCAGTAAGTGGCACATTAAAAAACAAAAGATCAAATGAACAAGCAGAGATGCATAATTTCTGCAGTAAAAAAAGGATTAATTTTCTGACATTTTATCTATAGCAAGTAAAGACACCAATAGACAATACAATACCTTTGCAATTACATCAGTGGTCTCTCTGAAATCGTTGCATCTTGAGACATTCGACTTAGCTAAAAACTCATCAATCAATCGGATTCCAATATTGTAACCCCTGAAAAAACCGACCAAACACCAAAATTCACATCTGTAAATATAAGTAATCTAAATATGAATAGGGTAATTATATTCCTAAACCCAATTCCTCTTTCATCTCCTTTTTCACCCTATTTTTCTTCTGGTTTGATCACAACTTTTACTTTCAACTTCTTTTTTCCATTTCTATTCTCTCATCCCTACAAGAAACTACGACATGGTCCAAGACCACCACGTCCATGTGTCCATGGTTCCTGCTAGTTTCTCAATTTACAAGAAAGGATTAATAAAACTCAATTGTCACATGAAGATTGTTTGGGACTGTGGTAGACCGTGTAATAATTTTTCCTTCACCAAACCTATCCACCCCAAACATTCACCTTAATTCATAATAATACACACTGAACCAAGGAATCACAAAAATCAATTTTTTTTACATAAAAACATTAAACTAACAACATTTATCAAATTCAAAAGAATAGAGAGATTCAAAATTGTACATTTGATCAAGCTGCTTGTTAACCTCCTCAACCTCTTCCAGATCCGTGAGCAATTGACGCACAATTGCGCCATACGTCAAAGTAAAAAGCTCCGCATTCTGAACAATCCAAAACCAGTTATCATATGAGCTCACTAACGATTCCATTAACTTCAGAAAGAAGAAAAAAAAAACAAATTGACACGTTTTTCGTGTAAAGAGTAAAATAAAATCGAAGAATCGACTGTTTGGAGTGGAAATCATTGTGGGTCTAAAATCGGGGGGAGATGGGAATTTAAAAGGTTTTATTTTCTCGAAAACCAAACAATGCATAACGAGGGTTTTGCTTTTGGGTATGAGTTGCTTACGACGCGTTCGACGTTGGCGAATATAGCATCGCCGGATCGAGGAGCGACGGGAGGCATCGTCTGAGTTCAGTCTCTGGTTTGCTGCGATCTGCGTAGAGTGAAGCAAAAGATGCGACTTTGGATCAATGCCCAGTGGGCTGACACTTTAACCACCATTTCCATTTGTTTTCTTATTGGACGATTTAATTTAAGATTAAAATATATTTTTTTTTCTTTATAAAAATGAGTATATTTATTTTTCCTATTAGAATTGTTAATGATACTACTAAGCCTTAGTAAATTATCATTCTACTCTTTTAGTATTTTCCTACACCCCAAGTCCTTCTTCCTTTCTCTCACTTTTCCATCACTTTTCTCTTCCTCTTTCACAACACCGCTATCCTTTCCGTTATCCTTTCCGTTCCTAATTCCTCTTCTCCATTGCATAAATGAGGGTGTAACAAAATTACACCAATGAAAACATGTTTTTGTAGTGCAAATATATAACATAAACGTGTTTTCATTTTACAAAATGATAGCAAAAAAATAATTGATAGAAACATGATTTTGTTTCATAAATATACAAGCATGCATGGGAGTGAAATGAAAATGAGCAACCCAAACATGATTTCTTTTCATAAAAACCAAAAACATAATGAATTGTGTTTTGTTGCCGATATGGGGGATGAAAAAATAACAACGAAAACACAATTTCGTTGAATAGTAGTACGACAAATTCATGTTTCCATTGTTATCTATTTTTTTCACCCCCAAAATAGGAACAGAAACACAATTTTATTGTGTTTCGGTCCAAGGGGAATTTTAGAATATAGCATAAAGGCACCCACATGGGTAGTGCCAATAGCGATTGTGGTACTGCTAATTGCAATTGTGATAGTGTCAATAGCAACACCCAAGTTTGGATTCAATCCCTATAAAAAAATTTAGTTATTTTTTGTCCCTGTAAAATTATCTGTTACTTTTTGTCCGAGAGTTAGATTCAAATTTGAGCCTACATGTCTCGTGCTTGTTCACTAAAATATGGAATTGTGTAACTTTGTCCCTAACACTACACCTGTCTATTTTCATTTTCCCTTTCTTTTTTTCTTTCTTTGACCTCAGCGCTTGACCCGAAACATTTTGTCCCTCCTTTCCCCTGCTGTCACTACCACCACGTCTCTTCCTTCTCTCCATCCCCGACCATGTTGTTACCATCTCTATTACAAAATTGTACATGGGATTTTCATCTAATACGACTCCCTTAAAGCCTTAAAAAAATCCTTGAACCATTGACATCCTATAATGACCCTCAAGTCCGGCACGATTAGTGTGAGGATTCAGCGCTGATAGCGCTAAGTTTCTTCTGCAGAAACCAGTGCAGAAGTATGGCGCGACCAGCGCCACAGTTCTGGAGTATGGCGCGAGTGGCGCCGTATGCTCTGGAGGTTGACGCCAAGGGCGGCAAGGTGGCGTGAGTGGCGCCAGACCACGCAGATAACCTGTTCTTCCCTGGAGGTTGGCGCCAGGTTGGCGCGAGTAGCGCCACAGGTTCTGGATAGTGGTGCGGATGGCGTCATGGGTTCTGAAAGCTGGCGCAATCGGCGCGGCATGTCGGTCAGACCCAGTATATAAAGGGCATTTTACGAATTTTGGGCCATTCTTCATTCTTCTTCTTCCTCTGAGCGCCCAGACTCCATGGGAGAGTTTCCAAGCTTCCTAGACCTTCATCTCTTGGCCTAAACACTTTCCTTTGATCACCAAACTTGTGAGAAACCTTTGGTGAGCTATAATCCTTCATTTCCTCCTCTTAAAAACCCCTTAATCAAAGAGTTCATTTCTCAAGGGAAAGTTAAAGAACTCGAGGTTGGCGAGGAACAGCGGCTTATCACGGACACCAGAGCTAAGGGAAGAGGTCCAGAGGCCTTCCTCATCGTTTTGAGATAAGAAACTCGAGTTTCTCCTATTGATTTATGATTTGGGGTTTTGGGTGAATAGTGACCCACTATTGATGGGGCTTGTATTAGCCTTTGGTCCTCTAGAAGAACATGTTTAGAATGATGTGAGGATGAAGGATTAGTTTCCAAATGTTAATTTGGTGAACTTTGGTTCTTGGCTCTGAGTTATGCATGTTTGGCTGTGTTTTAAGTCACTTGTTGATGTTAAGACATGCAAGAGCCTTGGTACATGAGTTGGTGTGCTTGAGAGACCATGTGAACGGTGTCTTATATATGGACTGAACCGTTCAAGCTATAATTGAATTCGGAATAAGTGGGCTGTTGAGAGCTTTGAGCTCATTATGTTGGGCTTGCTTTGAGTCTGTGGTGACTCTAATGCCTTGGTTGAGCTGAGATAGACCACTAAGGGTCTATGAGATGCCTAGTGAGAGTTGGGCTATGATGAACCATAAGTTAGAAGACAGAGAGGTTAATATGGAAATGAAGAGTGTTTCTTTTTATATGAACAGTTAAAAACCGTTACTGATTGTTTATCTGCATGCCTAATGTAGGGCGTGAAATTCATACTGCTGGTGGTGGTCACCACGAGACCGGGAGAGCTGGTATTGAGCTGAGACCAGGTAAGCTCATCGTTCTTGGGGAATGTCTCCCTTGCTTTTGTTTCACCATTTCCAAGAGGGTGATGGTTTGGTATGCCATGCATTTGGATATTGTATGTTGTGTTATATTGATAATGTTGTGTGATGTGATTGTATGAGAATTCTCTGGCCAGTAGAATAGGGAGCTATGGACCCCTTGGGAATGTGCCCTTAAAGGATGATCTTCCTTGGGACAATCCATAGGCGTCCATGTAAATCCTGAGAGAATGTGCCCTTTTATGGATGATCTTTCTCACGTATGGGCGAGAAAAATCCTGAGTAAACATGCCTTTCAGTAGATGATCTTCCTTAGACACTCAATTGGAAGTCTTGAGAGAACGTGCCCTTTTATGGATGATCTCTCTCCGGCAAAGTGTGATGGGTACATATGTTGTTAACCCTGTACTGTGATATGCATGTAGTGTGTTACATGCGAGCCGTGAAGGCTGAATGTATGAGTAATGCTTATTTCATATTAATTATGTTGTATATATGCTAGGAAGCGAACCACGGGGAGGAAAACCTCCAAAGGACCCTGAGTTTATTGAGATCATTATCTCACCCCTGTTGGGGCTCTTGTTGCAGGTGATGGTTCAGGAGTAGTAGATAGATTCCAAGGCAAGAGGCCTGAGTCGGGATAGTTGTTGATAGAACCCTAGGCATAGATGACTGAGCATGTTGGCTCACATTTTTTATTATGCCTGTATTTGTACAGTTTTGAGAAAGTGTATGATGTAAATGACAGAGATTCACCATATATGTATATAATGTATATGTGTTTTGGTTTCAGTTTCCATTATTTGTGTTATGATTATGTTTGTTGCGCTATTCTGATATAATAACAATGTTAATACACCAAGTGCACATGGGGTGTTACATTTTATGGTATCAGAGCAGAAAACAGGGAAGCTATATATATATATATATATACATATGGTGAATTAGGTGCTCTCACTATGTGTTTGGGTGTACACTATGATTTTTGCATGTGTGATGTTAAGTGTGAGCCTGATCAACTCACCCTATTATGTGATATGTGCAGTGTCATGGTGAGGACCTGGAACACTAGTGAGAGAGCGGGTGCAGAGAGGCAATCCGATCCAATTGTAGCTGCTATGGCAGCTGTGCAGCAGGAACTTGCTGCAAGTAAACAGGCTAATGAAGCCCTGCTAAAGACCAATGAAGAGCTCATGGCTGAGTTGAGAGCTCGACGTAGGGAAGATAGAGTATCCCCTACACAGCATACTCCTGAAGGCGAGAGTAGTCGCCATAAAATATATTTTTAATCTTTTTATTTTCTTAATTATATTTTTGTTCAATTTTTTATTATATTTTTGTTTTTTCTAATTCTCTCTATTAGACTGTCTGTTCACTCTTTATGTCTAAGTTTGAGATACATGTTGGTGAATAACTTGTACCAACTAATTATATTATCATTATTTTATCTCTTTATTTAGAAAGAAAAACTCTCCTATCATCTATGATTGGGTTCACATTTTAAAATTAATTTTAAATTTATGGTTGATTTTAGATTAATTTTTAGATGTGTTCCGGATATTTGGAATGGGCTGAATTATAATAAGCCCAATGGGACTTAGTCAAAGGATGTCGTTGAGCCAGTTACGATAGTGAGGAGATGGTGGTAACCGTTCGAGGTCACGATTGCCAGTATTCCGAGATTCTCGGTATATTCAGTGGGTACAGTTTATTTCTGGATTCTCAGGTTACTGTCCTATAAATACAAGCATCCTCCATGAAGAAAGGTACACACACATTCTGACTCTTTCTTTTCTATTCACACAGAGCACACACCCCACGTCCAATTGTGGTTTCGTTGTGATCTTCTTCCCTGAGGTGTTTGTTTCACCATAAGCATTCTCAGAGAGAGAGAGTTTGATCTCATATTAATTAACAACAATCCTTGTTGGACACTTCTATTCTTCCAGAACAGAACATTGGCGCTGTCTGTGGGGAAGTTAAATTTTGATTCCCACTATGGTAAACACAAGAAGTCACCAGAACGAAGAACCACCCGCGGCAGGACCACCACATACAGTCCAGGTGGAAGATGCAGTTTCGGACACTGCCTCATCACCAGCACCGCTAGGAGTAGGCTACGCCGGATAATCCGCTGCCTGCGCCTGTCGAGATGGAGCAGGAATCGAGTCAGTGCTTTATTACAAGGCACTAGAATCCATTTTATCTCGGATTGAGCGGCTCGAACAACGACATGCTCTTCAACGTTAGGAAGACATGAATAGCCTGATTGTACAACTAGAGGAGCGTTGCACGAGATGGAAACACGATGAAGAGCACCGTCTATAGCACATGGAACAACGCATTGGGCGTATGGCGAATCCGGCTCAGGGATAATCGTCTTTCCCCGGAGCAGTTGGGGCAAGATACCCGAATACCCACTAGCAACGAGAGAACAAGGCAAACGTCGGCACGCCGGAGCAGCATATTTGTGTGGAACTCGGCGCACCCTTTCATCGGCCCACGAGAGTAGGAGACCTGGAGCATCATGATGCCCCGGTTGAGATTCCATATCAGACTAACGAAACAGGGGTGAGCCCAACAAAAGCATTGCAGAATCAGGATTATCGGTACGGGTCGGGGTCCGAGGTGTACATAAGAAAATACCGACGCGGCCAACATAATAATAGCCCGTTTGTGGACGAGATCGTGAACACCCAGTTTATAGAAGATTTTGACAGAACGTTCCTGTCCAAATACGACGGAAGTCAGAACCCACAAGTGCTTATTGACGAGTTCGACATGCAGATGTGTGTCCGAGGGATCGATGAACCAATTATTTCTCGGATCTTCGTCACCACTTTGACCGGAGCGGTGTAGACCTGGTTTCATATGCTTCCACCCCGGTCCATCCTTAATTTCGAGGACTTCGGCCAAAAATTCCTGCTTAACTTCGCGATGAGTAAGAAACAGCCCAAGTTCGAGTTCGCTTTGGGGAAAATCCGTCAGCAACCGGGGGAGACGCTGCAAAGCTATCTGGATCGATTCAAGGAAGCTGCATTGCAAGTACAAGGTTTGGAAGAAAAGGTGCACGTGCATTTGCTGTCAGCCGGACTCAATGGATCGTCCCGATTGGCCAAATCCATTTACAAGGACTCGGTGAAGACCTTGCTGGAATTTAGAGTCCGATCAAAGAAATATTTGGAGTTGGAGCAGATGGAGATCGCTAATGCGATGCCCGAGAGGAAGCACTCTCCTCCGCGGCACCGCCAACATCCCAGAAATGTACCCCCGGCAGAAATAACGACTCGGGGCCTTGGCGATTTGATACCCAATATGATAAGTATACCTCGCTAAACACTTCTCGGGCCCAGGTATGAAGAGAAGTCGCGCTTACGGAAATGAAGAAAGTTGACCGTCCTCAACTAGTGTTCAAGAAAGTTGGCCTCGATTACTCTCCTTTTTGTGAATTCCACAACGGACCGGGTCACACGACCGACCAGTGCTGGGATCTGAGAGATGCCACCGAAAAGTTCATCCGAGAAGGTAAACTGCGTCGATACGTCATTAAGACGCAAGGGCAACGAGGCAAGCAAAAAGCCGATCAAACCGACGAGCAGAAAGACCGGGATGAAAAGAAAGGCAAGCGCGGCGACGACGAGTTTCTGGAGCCAGAATTCGAGTGCAATGTGATTTCGGGGGCAATGGGAAGAGGAGGCGACACGGCCAACCAGCGTCAGAAATACCTTAGAGAGGTCCTCACAGTAAGGGAACAAACCAAATTCAAGGAACGAAGTGACAAACCCGAGCTTCCCATACTCTTCTTCACTAAGAAAGATATGAAGGACGTGATCCCCGGTCACGAGGATGGTTTGGTGATTACAGGGACTATAGCCAATTGCTGAGTCAAGCGCATGTTTGTTGATAATGGCAGTTCAGCCGACATCATATCTTGGACTGCTTTCAAAAGAATGAATCTAGATGAGTAAGACTTGAAACCGTGTAGGACGATGTTGACGGGATTCAATGGAGAAAATACCACCATCAAAGGCTCAATCATGTTACGGTTGATATTAGGAACAAAGGATGCCTTCAGGTCAGAAAGGGTGAAATTTGTGGTTGCCGAATTTCCCCTACTGTACAATGTTATCCTTGGCAGACCGACGATCCACAAATGGGATATATTAATGTCCACCAAACACCAAAAGTTAAAGATGATAGGCGGCAACGGCAAAGTGGTGACTGTTTGTGGAGATCAAAAAGAATCTCGTCAGTGTTACCTCAACATGGTGAGGGGACTAGAGGCCGGCTCGTCTATCGATGTCAAAGACGAGGTCGAAGAGTGGAGGTCGGAACCAGTGGATGAGCTCGGAGAAGTACAAATCGGGCATCAGGCTTCTCAAATCACAAAGATAGGGATTACTGACTCGATCGTTAGAACGGAATTGTTGGAATCCCTCCGGCGAAACCGAGATGTCTTCGCATAGGCAGCCTCGGTAATCCTAGGGATAAGCCCGAATTTCTGTTCTCACAAATTATCAATGTACCCCGGATAGAAACCAGTGGAATAAAAAAAGCGGAACCTCAGCCCGGAACGAAAACAAGCCCTGGACAAGCATATCAGAGAACCACTGGAGGCCGGCTTCATACAGGAGATTCAATATACCACGTGGTTGTCCAACGTTGTCATGGTCAAAAAGACTTACGGAAAATGGAGGGTCTGCGTCGATTATACGGATGTCAACAAAGTATGCCCTAAGGATTCCTACCCGATGCCCAACATTGATCAGCTGGTTGATAGTTCTTCTGGGTTCGAAACCTTGTCATTTATGGACGCTTATTCCGGATATAATTAAATCCCCATGAACCCCAAAGATCAGGATAAAACAGCATTCAGGGGGGGCAAGGCTAATTATTGCTACAATGTGATGCCTTTTGGACTAAAGAATGTTGGAGCCACATATCAGTGCATGATGAACAAGGTTTTTGTCAAGCAGCTCAGCTGAAATATCAAGGTCTATATCGATGACATGATCGTCAAGACGGATTCGAGTGGGAATCATATCTCAAACCTGGAAGAAACTTTAACCACGGGCAAATTCCTTGGGTTTATCTTGACCAGCCGAGGAATAGAAGTCAACCCGGATAAGTGTCAGGCAGTATTAAACATGAAACTCTCGAAGAATAAAAGAGAAGTTCAACAGTTAGCCGGCCGACTGGCCGCGCTAACCCGTTTTCTCCCAAAGTCGGCGGACAAGGCTCTTCCTTTCTTCAAGTTGCTGAAAAAGGGTGCTACCATCGACTGAAGCCTAGAATGTGAGGCCGCCTTCCAGGAGATCAAGAAATATCTGGCCTCGCCACCAATGCTGTCCAAACCTGAACCCAGCGAAGCATTGGTCTTTTATTTGTCTGTGGGAGAAGCGGCGGTGAGTGTCGTGCTAGTCAGAGAATCTAGCAAGACCCAGCTTCTGGTGTACTTCGTGAGCCAAGCCCTCAAGAATTCTGAGTTAAGATACCAGAAGTTGGAGAAAGTGGCTTTCGCACTACTGGTGGCCGCACCATTCTAATACGCACCGACCATATTTTCAGAGCCACACCATTCTAATACGCACCGACCAACCAATCCGGCAAGTTCTACATAAGCCAAACTTGGCTGGTCCAATGATGAGTTGGGAAATCCAGCTGTCCGAATTCGACCTGAAATACGAAGCTCGACACGCTATCAAATCCCAGGCCCTGGCAGACTTCCTGGTCGAGCTCATCCCAACCTCAGAATCTAAAGAAGCCTGGACTTTATATGTGGATGGATCATCCAATGCAAAAGGGAGTGGAGCAGGGATAATCATAGAAAGCCCCCAGGGGATATCCACCGAACAATCCCTACAACTCAATTTTCCGACCTCCAACAATTAGGCCGAGTATGAAGCGTTAATAGTCGGGCTAAAATCCGCCAGCAAATAGGGAGCTCAGAAGTTGAACGTATTCATGGATTCCTAGCTCGTGGTGTCTCAAATTGAGGGAAAATATCAGGCCAAAGGACCTTTGTTGATCAAATATTTGGCCAAGGTCAAAGAAGTGATAGCCAAATTCAACGAAGTGGTTGTTTCCCATATCCCTAGGGAAGAAAACGCGAGAGCCAACATCCTATCCAAACTGGCAAGCACAAAAGGCACGGGCAACCACAGGACGGTCATCCAGCAGGAATTATCCTAACCAACGTGCGTCCTGGTGATTTCGGCGGGCTCAGACTAGAGGCAATGCATCATTAAATGCCTAGAACAGGGAAAGATATCGACGACGACATGGAGGCAAAAAGATTGATTCGACATACGGCAATGTACATGTTGTACGATTCACGCGCAATGCAACGGCAAGTGCACCGATCGTTACAAGTAATAAAGTGGGTAAGTAGAGTATCGTTCTCCACAGGGATTGGAAATTTACAGTAATATTAATTCTACGTGATCGGAAGTAAGAAGAAAATATTTTTGGATAATTGTGTGTTGAAGAGGTGAATAAAACTGAAATTAAAATAAACAATAAAATAAATTGAAATATTACCAATGGAAGAAACAATTGTGGTCAGGCATAATCCCTAATGTTCACTACATCTTTCACTCAACTGGTTTATCAAGTTTAGTCACAAATGATAAATCTCTCCTAAATTTGTAAATCCTAGATAACTAGCGATTTATCCCTTTAATTCGATCTAGAATCCTAATCCCTATAGCAATTCTGTCAAACCAAGCATTAAGAGAACATATCATAAGGGTTTCTGAATTCTTTTGCTCGGAGAATAAATCTTTCCTACTATAGTTAATCCCTAATTCCTTAGTGAATTAACCCTTTAACCTGAATCAAAGACCCAATTCCTTGGTGAAATCTATCAAGTTAAGCATATGAAGACTATATTATAAAATTCCGCAGTCACGCATCCCTATCCCTAGGTAATGAACAACTGTTATTTTACTAAGGTCAGAAATTAGAATCCCAACGTCCCCATTGCGAATCCTAACCCTCAATACCTAAATAGAATGACCAGTTCTAAATAAGAATTAACAATAAAGCATAGGTAAAATAAAACAATAAGAATTCTCATTAAATACCAGTCAAGTTACAGAGGAGATTACATTAGTTCATGGCCTTCCCACAATACAAAGTTTAGCCTGCCATAGGCCTCAAATCAACCAAGGTTGTCAAGTAAAACATGATTCTGCAGTGACCTAGCCTTGATCCTTGTCCTCCAAGGGTTTAGAATAATAGAGAGAGTATAGAGAGGTGTATTGGAATTGTCTAATGGATGATAGGGAGTGTTTTTCTTCAGTCCAGAGGCCTTGTATTTATAGATAGATTTAATTCAAGTAACAAAGCCTATTTTTTGTGCCAATTTCAAATCATATCTTCTTAAATAAGGCAACAGCGATACCATGGCGCTGATCGTGTGGGATCCCGCGCTAATCGCGCGGGTTGGACGAATCAGAACTGCTTCCAGGCCTTGTGGCGCGGATCGCTCGGCATCTGGTGTTGATCGCACGGGAGATTCGAATGAATGGCACTGGTGGCGCGGCTCCCACGCTAACTGCGTGAAGTCTTCGAGCTGGAACTCTGATTTTGGCCATTGGCGCGATTCGCGCGAATATTGGCGCTAACCGCGCGGGACTTCAGATTTGCTTTTCTTCATCTTTTGCTTTGATTCTCCTATTTTAAGCCCTGAAATGCACATATGGTGATAAAATGAGATTAAATTAAATATAATAATAAACTAACTAATTTTATTATAATTCATAACTTATTTATCTAAATTATAACCTAAAACTAGCCTAAAACTAAGATGTGTTTGCAACACATCAGTACACCGTCCAAGACTGTGAGCTATATCGTAAAGGCCTACACGCCCCCATGCTGCTCTGTCTAGGTCCTAACCAAGCAGAGTATGTACTGACCGAAATCCATAAGGGCATCAACGGCCAACACATGGGAGCAAGGGCGTTGGCAATGAAAGCCTTGCAAGCGGGGTATTACTGGCCAACGATGAAGACAGACGCCCAGGAACACGTGAAGAAATGTGAAAGTTGCCAAAAGAACGCCAGGATCGTATGGTCACCCCCATTCGAACTCACGACCATCACATCTCCCTGGCCTTTCTACAAGTGGCGAATGGATCTCTTAGGGCCGTTCAAGCCAGCAGAAGGACAGCTCAAATGGCTTATCGTAGCAGTCAATTATTTCACAAAATGGATAGAAGCCGAGCCACTGGCCACCATCACCTCGGTCCGAGTCCAGAAATTCTTTGAAAGAAGTATCATATCAAGATTCGGGATACCGGCTGAAGTCGTCACGGATAATGAAACCCAGTTTACTGATAAGCTGTTCGAAGAAATGATGACCAGATTCCACATCAAGCATCACTTCTCTTCTGTAGAACACCCACAATCAAACGGACAGGCCGAGGCAGCCAACAAGATAATCTTGGAGGGACTCAGGAAGCGAATGCATGAAGCCGAATGAAATTGGGTGGAACAACTACACTACGTTCTGTGGGTGCTCTAAACCACGGCACACACATCCACCCAAGAAACCCCTTTTCGAATGACCTATGGATGCGAAGCGATGATACCGGTGGAAATTAGACAACCCTCCTAGAGAAGAATGTCTATACTCAGAGAAGGCGAAGACGCCAACGGCAGGGCATTGATAGACTAGCTCAGTTGGATTGAAGAGACTCAAACTAAGGCGCACTCCCGAGACGTGGCCACTAAGCAGCTCATCGCCGAGAAGTTTAACAAGAAGGTTAGATCCCAAAGCTTCACGGAAGGTGACTTGGTGTTACGCAGGGATGACATCGAAAATAGAATTGCACGAGATGGGAAACTAGCTGCCAATTGGGAGGGGCCGTACAAAATATCCCAGAACCTCGGCCAAGGTGCCTACGTGTTAGAGACCCTCGACAAAAAGGCAATAAAGAGGACGTGGAACGCCGACAAGCTGAAGATGTACTATAGCTAAGCTGCGAAGACCCGAGATCGGAAAAAAATATTTTAATTCAAGTTTTTTTTGTTTCTCTCTCCATTCATGTGTTTCCCGTTAATTGAGAGAAATGGGAGCCGAAGTTCCTCGGCAATCCCACTTCAATCTTTCATCAGGATCATGAATGCAAATAATATCAGTTAATTCTGAAGATCTATGAATAAAATTTACTTCGAAAGGAATATTCTCCACATCAAGTAACAATATCATAAAAAATAATTGTGTGAACATAGCAAGAGTGCGACTATAGGGAATGTACGAATATCTAAACAGGGCCAACTGAAAGTAAATATACAAATTAAACGGCATATCGGCCCTTTAAACATCAGCAGCAGGATCTGAAGTCTCTTCAGCGTCGGCCTCAGGCAAGACCTCAGCCGCGATAGTAGAATCTTCTTCCTCCTCATAGGGGATGATTACCCCGTCCCGAACATAGGACTGGTAATGCGCCCCGTCGACATTCAGAGCGACCTCGGCGTTGAGACACTGGACCTGAACCAGGGAATTCTTGAAAGATTCCTCCGCCGCGGTAGCCATCAGATCCCGCAATTTGGCAACCTCCTTCTTTGAGCTCGCCAACTTTAACCCCAAGCCAGCAACCTCTTTTTCTGAGCTCGCCAACTTAACTCGCAAGTCGGCCGCCTCCTGCTTCGAGCCCACAAATGTGTTTTCATTCTCCTTAGCCTCGACCTCAGCCACCTCCAACGCTGTTTTGACCTCATTCAGGTTCTGCGTCATGAAGGCAGCCTTGGCCAAAGCTTACTCAAGACCGCCTCGGACATCTCGGAGTTGATGCTCAAGTTCCTCAGTCTTTTTGAGGGCAACTTGCAATTCTTCCTTAGACTTTTGAGACTCGGCCTGGGCGGCTGATAGCTCTTCTTCTTTCTTGAGATATCTAGTCTTCAAAGTTACTAGACTATCCACAAGAGAAGCAGTCTGATGCTCGTAAAGTTGCAATTGTTCAAGCTCCCGCATCTGCTCCCTGGAGAATGGGGTAAGGTCGGAGAAATGCTTCGGGGGGTGGATGAAGGGGAAGAGATAATGGAGCAACATTGTCGGTCAAGCTTGGTGCATCGTCCATCACGACCATGGAGGAAGGAGGCGGCATAGGTTCCACCGGAACCACGGGCACAGGGTGTGCCTCCTCAACAGTTTGAGACACTTTCCTCTTCTTGACGTGAGAGAGGAAGTGAAGGTTGGGGCCCACGGCAGTCAGCTTGGCCGATTTACTCATCGTCTTCCAAGACCAAGGTCTGGTCTGATCCTCCATGGAAGCAGCTGCAAGAACAACAACAATCAGTCATTACAATAACGAGAAAATGGAACATACTGTGAAAGGTCTCGGACTAACGCTGGCATGGAATGCGACAAAGACCTCGGGCCTCTCGAAAAGCGTCGATCTGAATCACGGTATGAGCATCTGCGTCCGAAAAAACCCGTCTTCTCATATTGATAAAATGCGAGAGGTGACTCATGATGAGCACGGGTCCAGTAGAGGGGGAATTTCCATTTCACCCCAGGAGACTTCAGCCCTTGAAGGAAAAAAGGTTGTTTGTCGGGTTCGGCACAAACCTTAAAGTAATTATTCTTAAATTTTTTGAAAGAATCAGTATAAAGGGAAAGCAAATTACGATTGGGACGACTCCTCAAAGAAGTCCATCCCTTCCGATTTGGAGGTTCTCAACCGGTTCTGCCGGTATAGGCAGAAAAATAGTACAAGAGAACATGAATGGAACAAGGAACCCCTAAGTTCATACAAAGTTCCTCGAAGGACTTTACGAAGAACCAACTGTTAGGATGAAGTTGGGAAGGGGCTAGGCATAAATGTTTGAGAAGTTTCATCTCAAACTCAGATAACGGAAAATGAATACCCAAGCGGGTAACCACATCCACGTAGAAAAAGAAGAAACTGGGCTCACCGGTCCGGCACATGAACAGATGGGCTCATGAGCGCTGGGATGGTAGATTGAGAATCCTTCTTGATTCCCGATCGGGAGTGCCGCCACACTCTCTGGACTTATAATTGACGAGGTGTTCAAAACCTCGTAGGTAACCCAAGGGAATTGAGAGACTAAGAGAGAAGGAGGGTTGTTGGCTTGGGATCCAGTAGACCGAGATTCCTCAACTACTTCCACTGATGGGATATCCATAATGACCTACGACAAAACAAAAAGACAGTAATCAGTAAAGTACCTGCTGTGGCGTCGAAAGGCCGGGCCGGGACATCAGCTAACGCAGGAGAAAGGATGAATGAGGAAGGTATTTCGTCCCCGCTTTCGAGTTCCGAGACCGATGTTAGGATTGCGTCCTTTGTAATAGTGGATCGGGGAATGGGAACCGGATTATGCCGACATGCGTCTAGAGTATCATCGGCTTGTTTGTCAAACCCCTTATTAGCCAAGTATAAGAATGTATCCAGGCATGTCGAACACGGCTCAAACCGAGTTCCAGGGGGCGGATCGAGTCTAAAAGTTTTTGTAATAGGGGAAACTATGGGAACACCGGAAGGGATGACAGAACGACCCCTAGGAACAGCACTAGGCATAGCACCTGGCTCTATCGTAGCCCTTGAAGGGGGAGGTTTCTTGGTCAAAGACCTTTTGGAAGGAGTCGAGCCCCCAGAAGGAGTATGTAATGCATTTTTGGCCTTTTCTTCTTCTGGAATAGGAAGACCAAAAAACCAAAATGCAGAACGGGGGGAACTGTTTTGCGAATACACGCTTCTTCTTCAGGAGTAAAGCTCATAATCAAAAAAGTTTGGGGCCAGATAGGCAAGACAAATCGATAGACAGAAATGGGAAGGACAAATCGAAAAGACGAACAAATATTAAGAGGGGAACGAAAGATGGAAGAAGAAATAAGAAGAGCGAAGCACAGGTCAAGTTGTAAAACAGAAATACAAAATAAAAAGGGAAAAATACGGAGAAATCAAAATAAAAACGCAGTCACAGTAAGAAGCAGAAGTGCAAAATGCTGAAATGCAAATGTGAGAAGGAACGTGAGGTACCTGGAATGGGAGAAATCTGGGGATAGAGAACTTGAAGCACAAAACTGAGTAAGGAGAGCCTGTATTTGTACAGTTTTGAGAAAGTGTATGATGTAAATGACAGAGATTCACCATATATGTATATAATGTATATGTGTTTTGGTTTCAGTTTCCATTATTTGTGTTATGATTATGTTTGCTGCGCTATTCTGATATAGTAACAATGTTAATACACCAGGTGCACACGAGGTGTTACATTTTATGGTATCAGAGCAGAAAACAAGGAAGTTATATATATATATATGGTGAATTAGGTGCTCTCACTATGTGTTTGGGTGTACACTATGATTTTTGCATGTGTAATGTTAAGTGTGAGCCTGATCAACTCACCCCACGTCCAATTGTGGATTCGTGTTCATTGTGATCTTCTTCCCTGAGGTGTTTGTTTCACCATAAGCATTCTCAGAGAGAGAGAGAGTTTGATCTCATATTAACTATCAACAATCCTTGTTGGACACTTCTGTTCTTCTAGAACAGAACATTGGCGCCGTCTGTGGGGAAGTTAAATTTCGATTCCCACCATGGTAAACACAAGAAGTCACCAGAATGAAGAACCACCCGCGGCGAGACCACCACATACAGTCCGGGTGGAAGATGCGATTTCGGACACCGCCTCATCACCAGCACCGCTAGGAGTAGGCACGCCGAGTAACCCGCCGGGTGCTACTGAGATCTTTTGAATTTATCTAACATTAGTATTTTAAATTGTGAAAAAGTTTAAACTAATTGTGGGTTTATTTAATCGTGTTCAGTTTAAATAATTTAATTGCATTATTTTTGGTGTTTTTAATTCGAAACAAAGGTAATAAGTAAGCATTTTTTTTATTCATGGGATGGTCATTGCTGATATCTTCTTTCGTTTGGTGTGTTGAAAATTATTTTGATGCGATGACTAATGACGCTGGTTTTGCTTTTGGAATTTTGTAAAGTTTGCTATTATAGTAATTCAATTTGGCTAACATGTTGATTGTAATTTCAAGTCTGAGAAATCTGGTTGGTAGAACCTTTGGTCTTAGAGAGTCAAGTTTTATGTCTGGATTAGACGATCAAATTCCTACTGCCTTCGGTATGTTGTGATCTTTCTCTAGCGAATAAATATCAGTTGATTATATATGTAAGATTCACACAATGTGTTTTTTCTTTATATGTTTTTCTCTCTTAGTTCTATTGTGGTATCTGTACTTGCAGTATAGTGTAGCTATTGATGAACTTCACAATTTGTGTCAAATTGCTCTAACTTTTATGTCTTACTCTAGTAATTTGTAGTATATCTTATAGGTACTTAGTTACTGTCATCATACTAGAACGCTTTAGTGATTTACACTGTTATTAAAATCGCGATCTGGATCGTAAAATTGCACGATTTTACGATCCTTCCGATGGCAAGCGATCTGGATCGGCGGTGGGATCGTCGGGGAGCAGGATCGTAGTGGAATCGCGAGTAGGAACGTGAGATCGTGGGATCTGCGATCCCCAACGATCCAAGCTCGACAACCAAACCAAAGTTTAAAAACCTAAAATCTGACCTTCGTTTCCAAAAAGTTGAACGACCTTGCCTTGTCGCTGCTGCGCCGCGACCCAGCGACCTCGCCGACGACCACCCTTGCGCCACCCAACTGCTGTCTGTGCGCCGATGACTCCTCTACGTGACCCAACTGCCTTGCGCCGTTGTCCTCCTCTAAGCTACCAGCTGCCCTGCGACATCGACCTCCTCTCCGCGACCCAGCTACCCTGCCGACGAAGAAGAATGTGACGGCCATGAAGAGGAAGAACGCGATCTTGAGGTCACCATTGCTGGAAGAACGCGCAACAGTATACGAAGAGAAGGAGAAAAGAATAACATATGCTAGGTTTTATTTATTTGGGCCTAATTTACTTTTTGTACCTACTTTTTTCCTTTCTGCAATTTCATATTATATTTTTGAAATGGGCTTTTGAGTTTAAATTTAGGTAGTTGCTATTTACAGTCTTTCCGTACCCACTTTTTTCTTTTTGCAGTTTCATAGTAGGATCTCGATCCGATTTTACGATCCTCGATTAATGATCTTTCACCTCCTCCCGATCCAAGTAAAATCTCGATTTAACAACCTTGGTGATTTATATAATGTGTTTGCTGTATGCCCTCAATTTGTAGATCCTTTTGCTGATGTAAATGCTGATGACTCGGGTGCTGGGTCAAAGGAATATGTGCATATTCGTGTTCAGCAGCGAAATGGTAGGAAAAGCCTGACAACCGTTCAGGGATTGAAAAAATAATTCAGCTATAACAAAAAGACGTTAAGAAAGAGTTCTGTTGCAATGGAACAGTTGTTCAGGACCCAGAACTAGGACAGGTTTGTGTTGTTGACATCCTCCTGTCAAACAATGATCTTGCTGCTTAAAGTAACACTTGTTTGTGGTTGTAGGTTATTCAACTTCAAGGTGATCAAAGGAAGAATGTTTCTACCTTCCTAGTCCAGGTAACTATAACCTTATCTTTCTGTTATAGTGTGTTGTCCTAATTAGTTTCTCCATTTTAATTTTCATATTTTTTTTGTTGTCTCTTCTTGCTTTGCTGTTTTTCATAATTGTGTTTCTAGGCTTATTTTTGGAATAAATCATTTTAGAGAATAAGCTTCTTGATTTGCCTTTGCTTTTATTATATTATTTTTTTTGGGAGTGATATTGATATAGTAATAGCATAGGCAATTGAATATCCTTTTGAAGAATACTTCACAAGTAATTTGGATGTTGCAATGTTAGTTGGAGAGTTCTTTGACAAATAATTTGCCAGTTAAAATCCAGAGACCATATCCAATGTTTTGGAATTATATATGGTGAATGTGCACCTATGCCCTATTTACTATGGTAATTTAACTTGAAGTTTTTTGGTCTTGTAAGAAAACAAATGCAAAGAGAAAAAAGAAAAGGAATCATAACTAGATTTTAATGGTGTAAATCATGGTTGAATTGTAGCCGAGTGGACTATATTTAGCACAAATCATAATTGGGTCTTATGACAATGTTTTGCAATCTTACAATTGAATTGATATTGGTATTTGTTACCCTGTATAATGCTAATCATACTTGTTCAATCACATTCTGACAAGTACACCTTGATTCATACCTCCAGCGATATGAAAAAAATCTATTCAATCACATTCTGACAAGTACACCTTGATTCATACCTCCGGCGATATGAAAAAAATTCTGGAATTGTTTTTGAACAATTTTCTTTTAAATATTTGGATACCTGGAATCCTCTATCTAATTATATTGTTGGATGTTTTCACTTGTGAATGTGAATAGACTGGTATCGTGAAGAAGGGTCATATCAAGATTCATGGTTTCTGAGAGGTTGGAGTCACAAGTGGCAAGTCTTGTCTGCCTAACTACGTGTTAGGCATAATAGATAATCTGAGTTGTGTATGTGATTGTGGTATTTCTGATCTGTTCTTATGTTTTATCATGTGATGTGGGATTATGGATTTCAGAACATTGTGTGTTATTTGCTTTGAAGACATATGAAAATAGTTTAATGGACCTCCTATTCGATCTTATTTCATTTAGAATTTAATAATAATTAAAAAACTGCAACTTTTAAGGCTCGAGCTCTTGTAAGCTGTCGCTTCAAAATACCCCTTTTGAAAGAGATTCCAACAAATTATAAGATTATTGCTAATTTCAGGGTACAAATTCGATTTTCATTTTACACTTATGTCATTATTAGGTATTTGAGCATTTGAAAATGTTAGAATCCAATTGCAGGTATGGAACTTGAGTCCTGCATTAAAAGTATGAGATTCTAGTGTGGGATTTATAAGACTTTAGGCTCTCCAACTATAATAGTTAATTTTTGTGGTGTGGTTCTCTCAAGGTTCTTATCAATTGGTATCAGAGTCTTCCACCATGACTCTCAGTTGCAAACGAGCAATGCATGTGGTGACATTGGCATTGCAGTATTTGGTGTTTGTCAGGGACTAATCAAAGGGTTAGTGCACAGTCATCCTGCGTCGGAGTTGTGGAACGTGGTGGGATGTTAAGATCCAATTGTAAGGTATGGAACTTGGAGTCCTAGATTGAAAGTATGGGATTCTAGTGTGAAGTTTATAAGGTCTTGTGTTCTTTAACTATAATAGTTAACTTCTGTTGATGGTTCTCTCAAGTTTTTATAAGAAAATTTCTTTAGAAGGTGGCTTTAGAGAGACTTGATAGTTTTCTCATAAAAAGTCTCATTAAAGTTTAGGTGTTTCCTTAGGAACTTTATGTACTTTTATTAACAAAAACTTTGATAACTTGTACGCTTGGAAAAAAATAAATAAATGATACAACGTGTTCATCTAGCTGACACTTCGAGTCGCTACCAAGAGATCTGTTTTCATCATGTTTATTGTTATTTACAAGCATTAGAAAATAAGGAGCTGGAAAAGATTACCTGGAAAGTATTTATCGATATAATTTACATCTTAACACTGTAAATTAAGTCTAGAAGCATAATCAGAAACCTAGCTGACTAATCAAATGCCCATCTAGATTGATGTTCTATTTAGTATGGTAATTCATTGATAGTGGGCTACCTGGTAGGTGGCCCAGAAGTTCTTTATAGATAAAGCAGGTAGAAAAAAGGTTGTTTTATTAAGAAAATTCCTATTGAAAGTTAACAGTATTTCATTGATATGGACTAACTGATTGCCAAGAACTTCTTTGCAATATAGATTGGGTAAATAAATTAAGATAATTTTATTGAGACAATTACTCTTTAAGAAAATGGAGATATGTTCAAAATTTTAAGACATTTTTGTATGCAATGTAGCACTCTGTTATATATGTGAGAAATTTAAAATTCTTCGACAATTTGATCAGCTAGTTTCTTTCAAAGAAATTGAAAATTTTAAAGTTGTACATCCTTTGGGTTGGATCTCTATTTGATCTGATCCACAAAGATACCAATTTGTCCATAGTCATGCTATGATATATTCGAGAGCGGATACTCCAGTATATTTGGAGAGTGGGATCTTAAACGTCTTGATATATGTAACAACCCTCAACCTTTGAATATCGAGAGGAGGAAGGAATGTGGAAAAACGAACTAACATATAAGAACATATAAGGCCTTATTGTAATCTAAGAAGACTTGTTAAGCAATACATTTCACTTGAATATTTTGGATTAGGTCATCTCTATATATGATGAAGTCTTTTCTAAAACATTTTGACACCCATCATGGGTCTCGATGAAGTGTTTCCAATTCCCTTTGTTTGTTTTGTTTCTTAATGAGATTGGCGATGTTGAGGCCGACAATGGAGGAGTCAAGGAGGTGATGTAGGAGCTTCAAACAACAAAATTGAATTAAACTAAACATAAAATCGAAAATCAACCCAAAAAATTGAAAATCGCATAAAAATCGATGATCATTGGTTTAGTTTGTTTTCTTATTTTTCAAATCGCATGGGTCAATTCGTAGTTTGACATGTGTAAACTGAACAAAACCAAACTGCATTGTAACACGCCTAAATCTATTGTTGCAATTAGTGTTTTGTTGTTGAATACCTATTTTCTAAGTTTTCATGGTTGAAAGCAAGTATTATGAATGTTTTTTTTTTTAAGTTCAATTGTTGAAACTTGGAAGCAAGTATTATGTGTTGTTTTTACTTTTATATTGAATGGTTATTATTCAACTTGAAAATAATTACTATTTTACTTTAAGTTCAATTATTGCAATTTTTGTTATTTATCTATATTGTTGATTGTTAAAAACTAGTTATTATTCAAGTTTTGTTTAATTAATAAAAAAAATTAAGCATTTTTTTAATACCTAGAAGCAAACTTTTAAAACTACATAAACCAAGTTAGACCAAACCACAAAAAATTGGTTTGGTTTGGTTTGGTTTGAATTTCATAAATAATTTAAAGCGAAATAATTTTCTTGTTTGGTTATACTAATTTGAAGTCAAAATTACATCAAGTCGAACCGTGAACACCCCTAATTGTTATGATGGTACCCTGGATCCTGTTCAACATGTGAAGAATTTTCGAGCTCAGAAGTGGAAGAGGAGATGTGGTGTGATGCAAGATGTTCGTCTTTGAAGAGTTGTGGGTCGTGGATGATGTCAGTTTCGATGGAGACATGACGGATTCACCATCATAGATGTCGTGATGGCCTTCGTTGCTAATGTCGGTGGTGACAACATTACCTTTTTACCTATCCACCACCTTTACTACTCGAACTCAATGAACAAATATGATGGTTGAATCACATTCAACATCTTTGTTCCTAGAAAACGCTCCATAAACTCCATAACTAAATCCAACGAGCTTTTGGTTTCGCAAAAAAACAAAAAAGTTAAATTGTGTGATTAAACTTAGATTTAGAAATTATGTGTTAAGAGTTAGTGAGGACCAGAGCTAGAAATAAGATATGTAAAATTGGGTGTTGCAAGAATGTCACAACCGCTTCTACTTTGATTTGTTTCTTACTTATTTTATTTATTATTTTGTTTTTCTAAATTCTTTTTTCTTTTTATTCCATTTTCGAAAATAGAGGATAATATCCCGAAACTGAATCCTTTTAAGTTTTTAAAAGAAAACAGAAAAGCATAAAAATTAACGCGTTATCTAACGGTGTCTGAGTTTAAATAACACACAGTCCATTATTACAGTCCACAAAAGTTATCCTCACATAGTTTAATATAAATAGTCCAAGATACATAGCAAAATAGAGATCATCACAAAGTAGAGAACATCACAAAATCTTCAACACATCTTCTTGTATAGCATCCATTGTTAATATCACTGTTTCTCTGCTCGCCCAAATAAATTGGGGTCATCACAGGTGTCAACCACAGACACAAAAATAGGGTAAGTCATGATAACCAAAATTTAAATAATAACAGACATGAATAGTAATAATTGTAAAATGGTATCGCAGATTATTTATTCACAGATTAACTTGTCTCATTTACTCAACCCAAAAACACCCACATACTCATTATAGAATGTATAGAATGCATATTTATCTTTTTTTTATATGATGCATGACTGAGATCTCAGCTTCTCAACATCTCAATATTAGTGGCCACAGTCAAGATAGCCCCACCCTCTCTCAGTGGAACAAACTTATCCATTAAGTCAGGGTAGTCCAGTGGCGCGTAGGAATGTCACCTCCACCTATGTGATCATCATGGTGGTGTGGTCCTCACTGTCTCAACTACCCCCTAGCTCAGACTCCTCTGAACGCATGGACTCAGTTTAGCTATCTGACAAACATCTTCACGGCTTAACCCCCGCCGGGCATATGCATATGAAAATGCATGAATGATTTTTATCACATCTCAATTATTCATCTTCTCATACATCTCAAAGCTCAACATCTTTAACAACTCATGGCATATGCTTTTTAAACAACACGTAAAGCTTCTTTTAATCATCACATAAAGTTTTTCACAACATCTTAGCATATAGCCATAGTTTCATCAAAACTCTTGGAATCCATATATAATCACAACTCCTTTAACAACACAAGGATTCCAATCTTTCGTTATCAGCACATCTTAACTCATTTCTTATACAACATTCCAAGTTCATCCAAATCATAAAATCATCAATCAACATGTTAAAATATACAAAATTGCTTAACACTTATGCAATCATTAATAACTTTTGCTAAAGTATTTAACCATACGAACATACTTCAAATCCATCAATAAAGAAACACACCAACATATTTGATTTATGATGACCTATGATCAAACACATGGTATACAAACTCAATTTCAAAGAATACTTGAAAGAAAACTACGTAACATTAATCTCCATACGATTTAACATAATTAATATAATTCATCATGATTCTATACTAACTTTAGCAACTAACAAATATTTAAGAAATAAGTTAGATTAAGAGAACATGACAAAATAAATAACATAACTTAAAGAACATAAGATATATGTTTATAACAAAATAATTTTAAAACATGATAAATCTAAACCATGAAGCATCATGTAAAGAGTTGTAACTTACTTTGAATTTTGTTTATTAAATTTAGTTGAGTTATTCATCTCATCATCAATACAATTAAGATAAGAGTCTCTTATTCATCCACATCTCACATCTTGATTCTCTATTATTATCTCCAAATAATCAAATTTCCATCTTTATTAGCACAAGTATTAACTATCCATATAGTTAGTATTTAAACTCTGTTTATCAAGAACCTCCCCATACCTTGATTATTTTCTAAAAAGTGAACAAATCTTGCTTCCTTGCCTCCCTTGCTTCACGTGGACTTGAGTAAGTTTGGTAAATATGGTTTTGCTTTTTGCTACAAGATACTATGTGAAAATGATAGCAAGGTTTAAAGGAAAGGTGAGGTAGAACACGGCCACTACTCACTCTTGCTTTGAATTGGTTTCAACAAAGCTTTTGAATTTGGTCAAATGGAGTGTACGTATCTTTCCTTCCCTCTTGGTTGTCCAAAACTTTCGGTCCCCCTTGCTTTTTTTATAGGAAGATTAGGCTTGATTTTTTCTACCAATTATTCATAAGTCATGATGACTTCTAGCTTGTGTGGCTTTTTCTTATTGGTTGGTTAATCTCCTAGCTTGTTCAACACATTTTTCCTCCTTCCTTTTATTTGCACGGTGGTCTCTTGCTTAAGGAGAGCTTTTCTTGGCTTCATCTTCCTTAGGAAGCTAGCCATTTATGAGAGATTCTTCTTGTCTCCAAATAATCTTTAAATCATCATTACACTTTTCCACTAGTCTAACTCTCATTGGCTAGTGAATTTCTACTTTGAATTGACCCCCACCTCCTTATCTTAGTTTGCATGTGGTCTAGCTTACTTAGGGTGCATTCCTTTTGATTTTTATTCAAAATCATAAGTAACTTAGACTTAGTCATAAAAATTTCTGCCCAAAACCCGTGTTACAAAAACATTCATTCTGAATTCGTTAACCGTTGGATCTTCTTAAAATTTTAAAGAAATACTCCTAACCCATATATATAACTTTTGACCGTTGGGATCTTAGAAATAATGTTTCTAGATGTCCACGTATTTGGCCAAAGAAGACAAAATAAAATTTGCTTCAAATATCTCTTAAGTCATGATGACTACTAGCTTAAGTGCTTTGTTCTTATTGGTTGATCAATGGAATGACTTGTACCACACAATTCTTCCTTCTCCCTTCCATTGCACAGTGACTATTAGCTTGGAGAAGGTTTTTCTTATCTTCATCTTACTAAAGAAGCTAAGCATTTATGGTGGATACCTTTTGTCTCCTACTAATTCCTATTGGCTAGTAACTTCCACTAAGTTTCCTTCTATTGGCTAAAGCTTCTTTGACTTTTCCTCACTTCCTTGGCTTGTTTTGTACGTTCCATTTCAAATTGTTGTAGGGTCTTTCAATTGATTTTTTATTCCTACGGTGGTGCTTGGCTTGTTACTAAACTTTTACATTTTGTAAAAGTCTTAAAGCATTTATGGTTACTTTCTACTTGGACCAATGAAATAGCTAGGCTCCTTATCCATCCATGTGACCATTCTTGACTTTTCTACAAGTTTTCCTCCATGGATTTTGCATCATATGGTCAAGACTTAATTTAGAATTCCACATCAACCAATTTTTTTTCTTAATTTCATGTAATAGATTTATTTGAATTCTTAATGGTCCACTTTGTTCCTAATTAGTAAAATTACTAAACTAACTTATTCAGGAAACTTATTCCTCCCATAATTAAGAGAAAACTTCATAGATTATATTTACACTTTTTATGATACCTGAGGTTGTCTAGATTGAGTTCTTTTCAAGATATTTTCCAAAATTCCTAAAAATCACAGTTTATGATTCTCTGTCACCAACCATGTTGATAATTTGTTGTCTAAGAGTATTTTATCTCATCCTCAGGTTCCCATAAATTTCTAAGGTCATCTAGTCCTTGTTTGACCTAAAGGGTATTTTGGTAATTTTACTCCTCACCCTAGGGGTAAAATCGTCATTTCTAAAAATGTTCAGGGAAACTCTGTAATTGTCACCCTAAGGGTATTCTGCTCATTTTTTAAACATCCCAGAGTATTTATAAAATTTTTTCCTTAAAATATCTTACTAAAATATCTAGGGTAATTTGGTCATTTTCCAAAATGTCCAGGAGCATTTTTGTCATTTTTCCTATACTTTTTGTACTACCTCTTATTAACATTTTATCCCCATAATTGACTGCGTTTCCAAAATTTGGGGTGTTACAGAGAACGCATTAAAAGTCTCTGCATGGTGAGCCATATCTTGAAATTGGGTACAATAACCTTTGGGTACCACGAAGAGGAAGTAGTTTGTGACAAGGGCCAAAACTATGGGGTTTTAGGAAGAAAATGTGCAATCAATGTGGATAAGAGCTTTCATGAAGATTTGCATTCAAAACCACCTTCCTCCATTGAGGTGTAGACTTAGATCTGGAGCCAAAATCACCTTCATCCGCTGATCCAATCCAAACACCACCTTTATCTTTTTCAAGCGAAACAATGGAAACAAACCCACTTATGCCTTCAAAATCTGACCTGAACCAAAACCTGAGTTTGGTACTCTTTTCGTACTTCAAAGACATGAATGAGTTTGAGATATTCTTCAACAACTTTGACACCAACCGCGATGACTAGATCTCTGTCGACAAACTTGACAACGTGCTCCGGTCACTCGGCACTGGTGTCTCGTTGGAGGACCTCCACTACGTCATGAACGACCACAAAATTGACCATGACAACCTCATCAGCCTATTGCCACCTTGTGTGTTTGCAAAGTTCTGGATGTCAAGGGTTGCGGTATTGTGTTTCACATAGAGACTTAGGACGTGTTTGATTTGCTAAAAAGACAGGACAGATAGAACAACATTGGACAAGTAGCTGAGTCATAAGAAAACTTTTTGTATTGTACGTTGTTTGGTGATTGATGCACAATACAAGTAATTTTGTGTTTATCTTGTTTAATGTGCTTATGTATTGGACAAAATAATGTAACTTTTACTATAAAACCCTAGGTGCATTAGTAGCACCTTGATGACACAACAAAGAAGCAGCAACTCCACGAAGAACGAGCAACCCTTGATGCCATCGGGCGTAGGGCTTGGCAGTGTGAGGCCACCACAAGGTCACGACGATAGCGACGATGGCGCGACGCGGCCTCGCTGGAGTTGGCCAAAAGGAAAAAAGCCATAGCAAGAACGAGGATGATGATGATGGGAACATTTGAATAAATTAACATTGAAAAGAAAGAAATAATGAGCAAAAGGGAACAACAATAATCCATACGGCCCTCGCTGATGGCCAAGGTGCTCACACCAGCGACCAAGGTACGACATTTGGAGAGGGAGGTTTAGAGAAGGAGACGTATATGAAAAAAAAATATAAAAAAAAGGTGTGGGATAATGAAAAATAAAAAATATGGATAATATTGTATTTTTAGTTTTGTTAGACACTGAATAAAAAGTTGTACAGGGATTTAGTGAGTTACAAGTTTTTGGGTATTTGTCTAGTACATCATTTGCTATTTTGTATTCTCCCTCATTCATATTTTAAATCAAGATGTTGAGCAAAATTTTTGTGTTGTTTAATCCTTTATATTTTAGCAATTAAACATACCTTTATAGAGAAAGTTATGCTTGAGAGAATGAGGGATTGTATGATATATTGATGATTTTTAACCACTACTATCTTAAAATAATTATTTCAAAATTTAAAAATTAATGAGCACTAACTAACAAACTAACATTTTTAATGAAAAACATAAAAATGACTAAAACAAAACTCTTAATATAAGTGATTAAAATAAAAAAAAATAAAATTTAATGTATGAAAATAAATTGATAGTAAAATATAATAGATAAAAATAACATTTAATCTAAAAAAATATTAAAACATAAATCATACTATTTTAAAATTAATTTTACAAAATTAATTTGTTAAAAATCAGTTTTGTGAATGCTGATATAAGTATCAACTTTATTCCCAGTTTCTGGAGCATAACACGTGACACACGTGCACCTTGCGATATCTTTACTATTAAATATCTTTTCTTCCAACTATAACCACACCTCACCGAGTCGCAGAGAGAAAAGGCGATCATAGTTTAACTTCAGCCTTATCCAGTTTAGGGTTTCGGTTCTCTACCCTATCTTTCACGTATCGAAACCTTAAGCTTAGGATCAGGTAATCTCCGATCATCTTTTCTCAAATTTGATTTATCTTCCGCGCTAATTTTAGGGTTCGACTTTCGCTTTGTCTCCCATGATCTAAGTTTGAGTCAATTTTCCTTTCTGCTTTTTTTTCGTTACCATACAATTTTTTTGGGGTTCGATCTATATTTTTATCAGATCTTTCAGCTATAAATCGTGTATTTGTTATTAGTGACGAGTGTTTTATTTTTCTTTTTCTAATTCAATATTTCATTTTGATTTAAGTGTACGGTGATTTTTGAGTTATGGGATTTTTTTTCTGTGATAACTTTTTGACGGTGTGGTTGCTAGATTGTCACTATGAACTCTATCAATTTTAAGTCAAAACATAGGAAAGCATTCTGTTTTGTGATACGGAGATCTTTTGAATTTATCTAAAATTTAAACTAAATGTGGGTTTTGTTTAATCGCTTTCATTTTAAATCATTCAGTTGCATTATTTTTGGTGTTTTTAATTCGAAACAAAGGTAATTAGGTAAGCAATTTTTAATACATGGGATGGTCGTTGCTGATATCTTCTTTCGTTTGGTGTGTTGAAGATTATTTTGATGCGATGATTAATGACGCTGGTTTTGCGTTTGGAATTTTGTAAAGTTTGCTATTATAGTAATTCAATTTAGCTAACATGTTGATTGTAATTTCAGGTCTGAGCAATCTTGTTGGTAGAACCTTTGGTCTTAGAGAGTCAAGTTTTATGTCTGAATTAGACGATCAAATTCCTACTGCCTTCGGTATGTTGTGATCTTTCTCCATGGAATAAATATCAGTTGATTATATATGTAAGATTAACATAGTGTGTTTTTTCTTTATATGTTTTCCTCTTTTAGTTCTATTGGGTTATATGTACTTGTAGAATAGGGTACCTATTGTTTAACTTCACTATGTCAAACTGCTCTAACTTTATTTGTATCTTATAGGTACTTAGTTACTGTGATTATACCAGTTAGGTTTAGTGATTGAATGTAATATATATTATATAATGTTTTTTCTTTCTGTCCTCAATTTGTAGATCCTTTTGCTGATGCAAATGCTGATGACTCGGGTGCTGGGTCAAAGGAGTATGTGCATATTCGCGTACAGCAGCGTAATGGTAGGAAAAGCCTGACAACCGTTCAGGGATTGAAAAAAGAATTCAGCTATAACAAGATACTTAAAGACGTTAAGAAAGAGTTTTGTTGCAATGGAACAGTTGTTCAGGACCCAGAACTAGGACAGGTCTGTGTTGTTGACATCCTCCTATCAAACAATGGTCTATCCCTTGTTGCTTAATGTTACACTTGTTTGTGGTTGTAGGTTATTCAACTTCAAGGTGATCAGAGGAAGAATGTTTCTACCTTCCTAGTACAGGTAACTATAGTCTCACGTTTGTGTTATATAGTGTCTTGTCCTGATAATTTCTCCATTTTAATTTTCATATTTTTTTTCTTGTCTCTTCTTGCTTTGCTGTTTTTCACAATGGTGTTTCAAGGCATATTTTTGGAATTTTACTCATTTAGAGAATAAGCTTCTCAATTTGCCTTTTGCTCTGATAGGCCCCTGTTTACTCTGCTAAAGAGTATAAATTTTATTTAATTTAAAAGTTTTTTGGTCATGTAAGAAGAAGAATGCAAACAGAAAAACAAAAAGGAAGCAAGAGTAGATTTTGATGGTACAAATCATGGTGGATTGTCGCTGAATGAATTTTGTTTAGCACAAATTGTAGTTGGGTCTTATCACAATGTTTTGCAATCTTATAATTGAATTGATTGTATCTGTTACCCTGTAGAATGCTTGGTCATACTTGTTCAATGACATTCTGACAAGTACACCTTGATTCATACCTCCAGCGATATGAAATCTAATATGGAATTGTTTTTGAACAATTTTCTTTGAAATATTTGGATACCAGGATCCTGTATCTAATTATCTTGTTGGATGTTTTCACTTGTGAATGTGAACAGGCTGGTATTGTGAAGAAGGACCATATCAAGATTCATGGTTTCTGAGCGGTTGGAGTCTCAAGTGTTGACGGTTTTACCTGCCAGACTATGTGTTAGGCATAATATATAATCTGAGTTGTGTGTGTGATTGTGGTATTTCTAATGTGTTCTTATGTTTTACCATGTGATGTGGGATTATGGATTTCAGAACATTGTGTGTTATTTGCTTTGAAGACATATATGAAAACAGTTTAATGGACCCTCCTATTCGATCTTATTTCATTTAGAATAATAATAGTTAAAAAAATGTAGCTTTGAAGGCTCGAGCTTTTGGTAGCTGTCGCTTCATAGTTCATACCCCTTTTGAAAGAGATTCAAACGAATTTTAAGATTATAGCTAATTTCAGGGCACGAATTCGATTTTCTTTTTACACTCACCCTATTGTTAGGGTATTGATTTGAGCGTTTGAAAATTTCTGTAGAAGGTGGGTTTAGGGACTTGATAGTTTTCTCACAAGAAAGTCTTAAAGTTGGCTGTTGCATCTTGGCACTTTCATGTTGCTTCCTGCGTATGGAATGTAATTCTGCATACTGAAATGGACATTCTGGAAGGAAAAAGGATGTGCAGGAAGTAACATGGAAAGTGCAGGAAGCAATAGCCATTAGAGTTTAGGAGTTTCCTTAGGAAATTTATGCACTTTTATAACAAACAACATTGATAACTTGTACTCTTGCAAAAAAAAATAAAAATGATACAACGATGTTCAAATTGCTTACGTGTCACTACCAAGAGATCTTTTTACAGATATTTCCCAGCATTAGAACATAAGCAACATGGAACTTTTACATGTAAAGTATTTGTTGATATAATTTACACTAAACACTGTTAGTGAAATCAGAAACCCATCTAACTAATCAAATACCCATCTTGATTGGTGTTCTATTAAAAGATAGTATAGTAATTCATTGATAGTGGACGACTACCTGGTTGTCGAGAAATTCTTTGATAGAGAAAGCGGGTAAAAAATTAAGATGGTTTTATGGAGACAATTCCTCTTGAAAGTTAACACTTAACAGTAATTCATTGATAGTGGACTAACTGGTTGCAAAAGAACTTCTTTGCAAGATAATTCGGGTAAACAATTAAGGTGGTTTTATTGAGACAATTACTCTTGAAGAAAGTGGAGATATGTTCATTTTAAGAGGTTTAGTTATTGAAAACCATTTTGTATGCAACGTAACACTCTTTTACATACAAGTGTGGAGATATTTTCAATTTAAACTTTGAGACTTGATATGCATCAGACGTGAGAATTACAGAAACTGAGTAACGGCGTTGCTGTTTTCCTGATACAGCATTGCCAAGTGGAGTATCGATGACAATGAGACAAATACATTTCACATGACGCAGTTTTCTTCGTACATCAATGACAGATTGGCTTGATTTTCCTTTTCAAATGGGAAAGATTGAAGTGAAGATCTGTAGTTATTTTTGGAAATTGATCTTTTATGATTTACGAAATTCCATTTGATACATTTGCTGAATTGCAATTAATTTAATAAATGGAAGTTTCAAATTTTAAACAAATTGATTTTCACATGATTTCCTGTGTAATTGATTATAGTAACAGTACTAAGTGTTGGTTTGGTGGGAGAGAAGAAAAAAGAATGGAAAAGAAGAGAAAAATATTTAAATTAAAGCAGGAGATAAAGGTGTGTGATCACAAAAATTTGAAAATTTCTTCTCCTTTCTTTCTTAATTGATCTCAACCAATCCAAGCCTAAGTGACTGACCTCTTTGTGACTATGTATCACTTGTTTATTAGCTAGAAATACAACTGACAAAGTGATCCTTGATCATACCATAATTTCTCGGTGGTCAGATTATGAACCTAAATTATGGATAATAGTAATAATTTCAGGCTGAGCTAAACTCGCTAATGAAGTCGGTACACAGAAGTTGTAAAGCCATTAAGGAATAAATAGGTCTTTATGCTAAAGCATAGTGAAAAAAAAAGTTGATAGAAATAAAATATATCTAGCTGCAGAGATTTGTTTGTTTTTCCTCAGAACGATGCAATATTGATTGTGAAGAAACATTCTCATGTGGTGAGTAATTACATTCGCGTGTCAAGTTTGACATATGTCTAATGGGGTGTTTTTATCGTATACTTATTGACTCATTTTATAATGACAATAGGATCAGGAACATTTTTCCTTGGAGGTTTTAAAATTCAGAATTAAAAAAAAATTATCAGTATATATTAATTATTAATTTGTTAGTTGAAGATTTGAATCCATGACAAATATTTTCCTCCATTCTCTTTTCACTACCAAACTAACCGTATATCTCTAATTCTTAGCAGTTTGATTGGCTATTTTTTTTCCGAGGAAATTGAAGGATTTAAAATAACAACTGAAAAGGAAAAAATTAAAATTTTGTCATGTGTTATAATGAGAAACTTGCACACCATATAAATGAGTAAAAGTTACATAAAAACAAGTCTTAAAATTTAAAGTTGAAATATGATGTCAATTTTATTTATATGATTATTTGTTTTCTTATTTGTATAAATCTCTTATATTTATCCCTCCCATGCACAATAGCATGACCTCATGATCATGAACTCTTATTCGTGCCTCTCTCACTATGGGTTAACCAGTATTAACATGTCTTGGCTTCATGTGGTAATGTGAAGCGGGTTTGGTGCCTTTTGTGATGGGTTTCTCTAGTTTAGGTTGAGTGATTAATTATTGGAACATATTATTATCCTTACCACAATTGCTATTTAAACTACCCACCTTGGTAATTACTTTTTTTATTTTTAAAATAATTGTCCTTTCAACAAAAACATACTTTCATTAGGTAACAAATGCAACGTGATATCATGATTTAATTGTTAAACAATACAATAGAATTATGATTTTATTGTGTATTTTTACATCTATTTTTAAATAATTTTAATTGTAAGTTACCTTTTTAAAAGCAATAATATTAATTGTGGTATTATTTACAATTTTTAATAGTAATCAATATCTTTTTTAATTAAAATTGAATAATTAAATAAAAGTTAATATTTACAAACATAACTAAATTAATTATTATATGAATTATTTTTATTACAGTAATCAAAACAATTTAAAGAATGTAGGGGAAGAAAATAGTGTGAGAGAGGAAGGGAAATGGTGGGAGTGTCATGATGTAGAGCGAGAGAAGAAGGAAGAAAGATTGAGGTATAAGAAAACTTAAAAGGATAAAATGGTCATATATTAAGACTTAATAGTGCCAAATTTCGAATAGTAATTCTGATAGCAGGAATAACAATATCCTTAATTATTTTAATTTTTTATTATAGTATCTTTAATGGCATAATTTATTTTAGATTCTTGAATCACTTTTGTGGGTCTCACAATATCAGGTGAGATGCATGGACTTTTGTCATGTTTTACTTTAGTTGGGAAAACTCAATTTGAATTCTTGAATTTTACTTGGACAAAAAAAAAAAACAAAATCCTTTTTTTTTTATCTCAAATGCATTAAAACAATATTTTTTGAAAAAAAAAATAGAATTCTTTCCTTGGAACCCAACCTTTAACATAAAGAACTCTTAAGTAAAAAAGTAATAGATATGATAAACAAAAATTCTTGAACTCAAATCTTCTATTAATGATGTTATTAATATTTTAGAGTATATATAATTTTAGCTCTACTTAGGTTTGAGTATGTCCCATTTGATTTGATTTCATAATTAGAAATTTTGAAATATTCTATGATTTGGGACAAATTATTTATCTTTCCAACCAACAAAAGTATGAGTATGATTGAATAATTTTTTCATGTAAAAAAGAAGTTAATTTGTAAATTAATATTAATTTATGTATAAGTTAAAAATAAAAAAAATATCTTTTAAAATAATTATACGACAGTTTTATAAATTAAATTATGCATAAACTCATTATATTTTATTTTCTTATTTTTTTACTTGTTATAGTGAATATATAAATTTTTTCGCTGAGAAAAATAAGCTCTAAGAAAAAAAGAGACAAAAGTATGAAGTAAAAAATAAATGATATAAAAAAAATCATAATAATGAACTAAAAATAACATTAATTTTTCTTTTCAAAATGCTACATGACGACGAACGATTTGGTAAAAGAAGACAGCAAAACATACTAGCTATGGATTCAATAAATCAACAATCCTTTTCATGACATCGCAGCCATGCAAGATATTCCAAAATCCAGCCTAATCTGAACCTTGATTGGCCATAATGACTCATCTTGCAAGAACAATACCGAAGATATCAAAGAGGTCGAAAGGAAAAGATACATAATCCAAAAACATTTTTACTTTTTTAATTGAAGCCACACCTTCATGATTTTCCAATCAATCCGTGATATCTGTCCTTTTACAAAGAAGAAAGTGATAACCAAATAATCTTTCACTGGTGGGCATATCGTGACAAAAAAAGGACCTTTAATTTGTTGGCAAAATATCATAGAAAGTAGAATGCATATACCCAGACTCACATGAACTTGGGTTAGAACAATTTTAATAGATGTTATTGAGTTGAGTTTTATACAAGAACATATATTTATTAGATCTATTATTATTTTTTTCAAAAAATGTTTATGTTGAAGGTTGAATTTTAGGAAAAAAAATTCTTAAGAATTCTATTTTTGTCTAAAATATTATTTTTTAATGTTATTTAAGAAAAAAATATATTTTTTATCTAAATAAAATCCAAGAATTCAAATTAAATTTTAGCATTAAAATAAAAATGAAAAAAAAATTAAATTCTATATAATATTATAGGGAAAAAAAACTAAATATAAATTCTTCAACTTGAGATACTCTTAATATAGAGCATGCTATATTTCTGACTTGGGACCGTAGAAGCCACTTGCTCTTCTTTACTTTGTTGCACGAATGACACTTGTTGCACTTGGCAGATGATAATCCAGAATGATCGATCATTTCATGGCAGAAACTTACATATACAAAAGTAACAAAACTAAGATTTGATTTTTAGATATTTTTAATATTATTCTGCTATTATAACTATAGTTTTATGAGGAAAAGAAAACGACACATAAGTTTAGGGATGGCAACGGGACGGGGCGGGGGCGGGTATTGTATTCTCTGTCCTTGTCCCCAAATCCATTCCCCGTTGGGTTTAAAATCCATCTTCATTCCCGCCCTCGCTTGGGATCGGGTTTTTCCCGCCCCGCTCCGCCCTGCCTCCACTATTTGACTAAAATTTAAAAATAAAAAAAATAATATAACTTTTTTTATTAAAAAATTAGATAAAAAAGTTAATTATGTAACAAAAAAATAATAGTAACAAACCCACATTTAAAATATAAGATCATAATTTTAAAATTACAAAACAAAATCAATCAATTCAATTAAAAAAATTAGAAAATAATATTTTTTAATATTATTTATTAAGGAGTGGGGGGCGGGGCGGATACGGGGGCGGGGGCGGGGGCGGGGCGGGTATAAGTAACCTCATACCCGCCCCGCCCCTGCTTCTAGCTACCGGGGAAAACCCGAACCCGAATCCGAACCCAAAAAATTCGGTTTTTCTCCATTAAAATCGGGACGGATTCGAATGGGTACCCACGAGTTCGGGTTCCGCTGCCATGCCTACATAAGTTTTGTGTGTGAGAGATAAATTAACTTAAAAAAACAAATCTTTCTCTTTCTCTCGTTATAATATATGCATATCTAAAGAGATAAATTAACCTTTGTGTGTGAGAGATTAATCTTTGTTAAAATTAAAAAATAAAAATTATTTGCTTATTTTAGTTTAAAACGCTGTTTAGTTATCTCATAATATTCCACTTGTATATATAATTTAGGTTTAACTATTTTTTTAATCCTTGTAATTTAATATATTTTTATTTTCATTCTTTCAACGTTTTTAAATTTTAGTCTTTATAAATTATATTTGTTTTATTTTTTTTGTTTTTTAAGTGATTTAGATTTTTTTTACTGTCTAAAGTATTATTTCTAAACCGTTTCAAAGATAAAAAATAATTAAAGACTAAAACAAAATAATTTTTGTAAGGACAAAAAATTAAAAAAAATGTTAAATTATAAGGACTCAAAATGTGTTTAGTCTATAATTTATTTATTGAGGATTAGAAGGGAGCGGGAATATACAACTTTTTTAAAACTATTTTTTTATATAAAAACTACTTTTTTCTTTATTTTTACATAAAATTAAATTCTTTTTTTTAAAAAAAACACTATTGTCTGTATGTCTTTACAAAGGCTAATAAAACTTGATGCAAGGCTACTAACGGCCATTTCTTTCTATCTCTTGTATTCTACTTGTTGTACACATAATTTGTTTTACTTGAATATTTTTCTGCAATAATTATATCTTTTAGTAAACAATCTTTATATAAATGTTCATTTCATTTATATTTCATCTCATTTCATTTTTGTATTTCCCTTTAAAAAAAAAATCAATCGCATCACTTACCTGTCTATATACTACTTTTTTCTTACGTTTTTATTTTATAATAATTCTAAATCTTCTTTCTATCGTTTTCAAACCAATAATCTGATTACGGTGAACTATCTAAAAAGTAAAACATTTGTAAATCAATTAATTTTTACCTAAAGTAGTAGGGTTATGACTGAATTAAATAAAAATAAAAAAAAATTAATGTGACACTTCCTTAGGCTTAGTCTAGTTATACATGCGCCCCTTCCGAAAGAAGATATTACTTTTGGTACCCTTATATTGACGGTGTTAAGTTAAAGTTAAGGTTCAAAATTCAATTACAAAAATGTCCTCATCACATTCCATGGAAATCCAAAATTGCCCACAACCAGATGTTGTTCATTGTTTGCTCGCTCTTCTCAATCGCTTTTGTCTCACAACATCCATTGTAAATTTGTAACTAAAGGCTGAGAATTAAATAAAAAAAACAAATTGAAAAAGAAGGAAGCGTTGTGGATGTTTTGTTTTTGGAAAAGAGGGGTTATTTGCTTCCTCCTTCAAATGGTGCTAAGGGTAAGCACATGGAATACCCATCACACTAGGAGAAGGAGACCACGAGAGGAGGGAGGGGACAGAAAAATGCTTTCCTTGTCAACGTTGTAGTTGTATGGGGTCATGATTTTAAATTATTGTATTATTTTTAAAAATCGATTTGATGATTGATCCGGTCATGATACTGAATTATTGGGTTAGTGTTGATGGTCATTAATTGACCCGCATGATCCGATATGTAATACAAAAAATATTAAAAATTTTATACCTATTTTAAAATCTTTCTTCTCATGTATTGAAATTCAAAAGTTTTAAAAACACAAATAAAATATAAAGAACACAAGTTAAAAAATGATTATTATCTCTAACATTTAACATCAAAGACATCAATGATCATAAATATCAATATTCAACTAAAATGAAACATAATCATATTACATCAATGTAGATTATAAAATATAAAAAATCAATCCAAAGTTTCAAACCACAGTTTTAAAAAATTATTCGAGATCAAAATTTGACCTGCAACTCAACCATAATTGCGACCACTTTTAAATTAATTTAACTCAACAAAAATTGCAATTGCAACTACAAAAAAACATTCAACGATGAATGAAAAGATCAATTTAACTAAAAATCACAAATCTGGGTCAACAGGTTATCGAGTCACCGATTCGACCACAAATCCGACTGGTCAATCTGGGTCTCTTTGTGTCAATAGGGTAACCGATCAAACTTATGACTCGACCCGGTCCAACCACTGGGTCGCAGTTCGACCGGTCTGACCAGCCGAATCGATCTGAATATTAAAATTCTGAACTATTATCATCATTGCTATTGCGTTACCATGAATAAGAAATTATTTAGATTACAAATAATTTGTAATTGTAGATAAGTGTGGTTGATGCGATCAAAATTGTAATTATAATTATATTAGGGTAAGTAAAAATATATTGACATTAAGGTCATAATTGCGATTGGGAAATACTATTTAAAACCATGGATGGGGTGTGGTTGTAGCAGTATTTTTATTGCTTTCGGATATGACTGTGGTTGGAATTCTCGGTACATCTTGTACTAGCTATGTTGTTTCTTTTGGTTTCAATAAAAAAAAAAATCCCTTTTGCTTTGTTCAAACAAAAAATTGATCTTTCTACAGTGTTTTTATTTTTTGTTTACTTTGCACTAAATATGAACTAATCTTAACTTGTTTTATCTTCCAATTACAAATTTTCCACTTCAATTCATGAATCTAGGATTAAAACAACTCAAATGTGGAATTTTCCAGAATTTTTAAGAATAAATATGATGTATTAAAATGAGGAATTTTTCAGAATTTTCAAGGACCAAAATCTGCTTGGACTCATTGAAGACATTGACCAAAGTGCCACATTTGAAAAAAAAATTTGCCTAAATGTCACGCGAATAGTAGTATTTCTCAGATTGCCATGTGTCCTATTTCGCTTTTCAGCCCAACGAAATACATGAGCTGACGTAGCGCAATTTTGTTGGCCACGTATTTTGCTACAGGGCCAGCGAAATACGTGGTCAAAATGGGCAAGACACGCGACAGACAGGAGGTATTTCGTTGGGGAGCTCAGCAAATTACGTGGCAATGGGAAAAAAATATCTCAAAACTTCAAATGGTCATAACTTTTGATAGAAATGTCCAATCGAGATGTACTATATGTCAAAACGCTCAAAATTTAAAGAAGAAACCCTAGGAAAATGCCCAAAAGGGATTTGGTCAACCATTTTTTTTCTCCAAAAAATGCCTCTAAGTATGTCAAATTAGGATTTTAGGATAGTGTTGATGCGTTTTTTTATTGAATCCTAAATCCTAATTTCGAGCGTGTTTAATCCCCTTTGAGAATTTGCACATACTTTCTTCTCTTAATTTCAAGCGTTTTGACATATCGTACGTCTCAATCGGATATTTCTATAAAAAGCTATAACTATTTGAAGTTTTGAGATATTTTTTCCCATTGTCATGTAATTCGTTGGGTTCCCCAGTGAAATACCTCATGTTTGCCATGTGTCCTACCCATTTTTACCAAGTATTTCGTTGGCCCCTGTAGTGAAATACATGGCCAACAAAATTACGCTATGTCAGCTCACGTATTTCGCTAGGCTGAGAAGCGAAATAGGACACGTGACAATCTGAGAAATACTATTGTTCGCATGGCATTTAAGCAATTTTTTTTTCAAACATGGCACAATGATCGAGGTCTCGACTCATTGAGATTGAGAGAATGAGAGGAAGAAGAAAAAGGGTTGGATCGGGAAACCCTGTAAAGGAAAGACAGGAGGCTGAGAAAATAATCCTAGAAAAAATGATTAACTTGTTACTATAATTTAAAAAAGAAGTTAGTAACCAACTATTATAAGTAAAGAATAGTGATTCACCGATGCCTCAGTTTTTGTTTAGTTCAAAGTGGTCATACTCACTTTCTTTATATGTAAATATTAAGTTTATTGTATATTTTCAAAATACTTTTTTTTTATGAGAAAGTGAAATTGAGTGTAGAAAATTTATTAAAAGGAGACTCTCTAGTCCTTTATATTAATAATAAATGAGAATATTTTTATCCTAATTATAAGAGATATGGACTCACTTTGAGATATACTACCTCCAAACTAAAATACAAGTAAAAAATGTCCTGTGTACATGGACTAAAATATATGTAAATATTAACCAACTTTTCCTTATATCATCTTCAAAATAACTTTTATTTAATTATAATTTTATTTTCAATAGTCTTCTCTCTTTTTTGTTCTAAGCAATTAAATATAAAAGGATACTTTAAAAATTTAATTATTTTTTTTATTGAAACTACTAAAATTAAATGATGTTAATTAATTTTCTTATTTGTGTAGATTAGATATTTTTTGTTTATATTTCAGTGCAAATTAAAGGTAGTATTAGTTATTAATTCTCTTTTATATCCTTAATTATTTGTGAAATTCCTTAATGAGATTCCAGCCCATTCTTCTTATTTTTTGATAGTTGTCAAGTCATTTTTGTGCAAGTTTTTTGATAGGTAAAAATCAAAGACAATACCAAAGATTTACAATATTGTAAACTCACTCATACACTTTGCTCAACCAACTCAACTAAACCCCTTGGTAAACGGTATTTTTTGTGCAAGTGAATGGGATTATTGACCTATTAAATTAAAACCCATTGGTGAAACAAAACTATCACTTAAATAAGTGCATTATCATTAAGTATTTTCATTGAATACTTAAATCATTTGCCCCCTCTCTTTCACTTTATACTCCTTCTATTCTATTATAACTCTTGTCTAAGAAAAAAATCATTCTAAAATAATTGCTATTTTAGTTTTTCAAAGTAGTATTAATTATTTTTTTCACTTTTATTCTTTATAATGTTAATGATGGAAAACAAAATTTATAAATGAATTAAGATGATATAAGGTTAATTTTGTAAAATTACTATACTTTCTTTCATCTATTAATTACTTTTTATTGGTCTATATAAAACTACCTAGGACGAAAATAATATTGGGACGGAGGGAGTAAATTTTAGAAAAAAATGTTCTAAATTAGTTGTCCTTTTGAGAAATTAATGAAACATTATATACTTTTTCCCATTGAGTATTTTTAGAGCATCTCCAATAAGAGTGCTTACATAAGTTATTTAATGTTAAGCACATTGTTTAAGTTTTTTTTTTCTCATCGAAGCATATTATGTGAAATTGTTTATATAAGCATGGTTGCTTATATAAGCAACAGTTGCTTAACAATATTATATCATAAATAATATGTTTTTAAGCATTATAGGACTCACAAAATTAATTTAAGCGCTCACTTTAGCAATCTTAGTATTTATGTGAATTTTTGTTTAAAATACTTAAATTTATATGAAATTATAAGATCCCCAAAATTATGATAAACAACTCATATAAACCACAATGCATTGTAGATGCTCTTAGTGGGAGTAGTTGTTTTTGTGTAGTAAATGAGAAAAAGGTCTAATTAAATAGAGAGATAAAGAATATATTAAGAAGTTACATAATATATTTTATAAAATCTAAAATATTAATTGGATTTCTTAATATATGCGTTAAAATCTTAAAGTTCATTTAAAGTGGAACAAAGAGAATAATCCTATGAACATTACTGAGACAAAACTTAAATTTATTACATTAGTGATTAGACTTACCTACTTTTTTTTTTTGTTCTTGGTTAGAGATCACAAATATTTTTTAATCCATTCGATTAAAGATTAATCTCGTAGCAGGTGATTGTTGTTGGTCCAAGAAAATTTTGTAGAGTGTGTCAAGTACGATAATTCTACTAAATAAAACATTCTCTTACATGTGAATGTAGTCATGCCTTACACCATTAAGCTAATCTTTTGGGTTAAATAAATTAATTATTTGTTTCTTACATAGAAAAACAACATTACATTCTTTTTGTTGACGCTGATGAATTAGTTAATTTTTGTTTTTATTATGAAGAATTAGTTATTGATTTCTTATATAAAAACAACATTACATTCCTTTTTCTTTTCTTAATTATGTTTACACTGAGAAAATGCTACTAATTAATATGTATCACACCTTTTTGAATAAACTGTTTTATTGGCTAAAAACTTTCCAAATTTGAAAGATTTTATAATTCTTATATATTGTTTAATGTTTCCCCCCATAATTTTATAATAATTAATTAATTAAATAAATATATTAAAAGAAATTAGTTAATGAGTTTG
>PYAF01004918.1:463941-506551 GCA_007407185.1 Glycine tomentella
TTTATAAGTGATTATATAACCACAAACTAATTCTATCATTCACATATAATTGCATAGTTAATACTTATTAAATTTTTTATTCCTTTAGATATAATGGAAGACTAAAATTGATATATTTATTGCATACTGGATCTAGGAAGCCATACATAATGAGAATGATTATTTTTTAAGATCATAAGAATAAAAATTGTAGACCTAATATGCTATAAATATGTCAATTTTGGTATTGTATTATACCTAAAGGGACAAATCATTATGATCAATTTTTTTCTTCTTAATTCAATTTATTTTTCCTCTTATCATATGAAAACATGAGGATATAAAAATAAGAGAATGAGATAGAGAAATGGTTGTCATACCTTTTTCAAATATTTCTTGTGAAGTTTTAATGCAGCCATACAAGCTTTTTTGGCATCTAGATTTCCATTTACATCATTCAATATCTGAGGAGAATTAAATTAGGTGGTCAAAGAGGGTAGGTATTAGATATGAAAATGGAAGCTAAATTTGTTAAGGAATATGTTAACTATTTAAACAAATTCTATATTAAAATAATTGTACTCTCCTTAGTAATATGTAAACTATCATTCAAAGATAACAATTTCCCTTTGTTTTTCCTCATTTTATATCATTATAATTGTTCATTGTGTTAATTGTTTTTTGGTCCCTAAACTTTTTGCAAAGTTCACTTTTAGTCCTTATACAATTGTTTTAGCATTTGTTGTTTCTATAATTTTCCTGTTAGTCGTTCTAGTCCATGTTGTCAAGTAATACTGCTAAATGATGACGTGTCAACCATGTATTATATATATATTTTTTTGTAAATTGTGTTTGTAATCCCTCATAATAGGAAAAAAAATATAGGGACAGAAAATTAATGCTAAATTGTTTGTTTAGGGATTAAAGTTTTTTTTTCTGCAAGAAGTGTAAGGACCAAAAATCTAATTAACTCTTTTGATTCTATAGTTCAAGTTCAACTTAAGCCTAAAAATTCAGATGAAGAAACCAAACCTTGACAACATCATCCAAGCCTCGTGCTTGTTGGAGTAACATTGCGCTTTTGTCTTTAAGCACACTAGCAACAAGAAAAACAGATATGGGAAGGGGAGGATCTTCACCATTCTTTCCTCCATTTTTCATATTTTCTCTCTCGTACTTTCCATAGTGGCGCAATGACTTTAATCTTCCTTTAGATTCCTCAGATTTGTCATCAACATCCTCGTACATCCAAAACAAATTGGGATCATATTCTAGAGCCCACATCATCTGTTTAATATTTTAAGTGATTAGTTATCATAATGACCTCAATTTTTTTTATTAGATATGAATCTTTAAAATATGTGAAGGACCAAATACATCCAAAAAATATGTAAGAGGCCAACCCAAAGAAACAAACAAAAAATATGTATACATAATTGTGTTGATAAATTGGAAAACTTTAATTAATTTGTTTATAAAAATTGAATACACACACATACACTTTCTCCCTCTAGATTCATCTATTATGTTCATAAAGAAAAATTTTATATTGGTACATTTAGACAATACAACCATCCTAACAAACATAGTGATATTATACAACATAGAACTAATTTCATCTACTATAAGTTAACTATTACGCCATAGTAGTGATCATCATAACTAAAAACTTGTAAACGTATGAAGTGATACTTAGTTTAAAATATTGGCCACTACAACCAATTTTAATGAAAAATAACATGAATATGAAAACCATAACATGAGTTATATCATACTAAAGTATACATATATCATATTGAAGGCATACGTGTTTTTAGTAGTAAGTAACTCAATATTTTAGTGCTCAAGAAATGTGTTTCAATAAATCAATAGAAAAGAAATAAAACAAACCTCCCAAAGGTACAACGAATCACAAAAAGAGAATTCTCGTCGAAATAGAACCATTATCATCCGAAAAGCAAACAGATAGTCGCCTCCACCAATATGTTCTGTGCTCCAACAATAAAAAAAATCATTTGTTATTTTTTATTTGCCAAACATCAATTGAGGTTGGTGGCAACAAAATATCAACAAATTCAAAACTATTGGAGTGACAATTTAAGAATAATCATAACTACATATGCATTGTTAAAAAGATAAATCATTGGGTGAAAAAATTATAACCAAATACCAATGACTCCTAATATTTTCTCTTTCATCATTTTATTAAATCAAACACGTGAAAACTACATGATTAACAGTAAAATTTTAAGCATTGTTTGACCATAAATATAAATAGACACAAGAAAATACCTATATGTTGATGAAGTTTTGGGTCAATTACTTGAGTGATTGTAGCCAAAGTACTTAATTGAGCCTCAACACCAACAGAGTTATTAGTGCATCTAAAATTTCCTCGCTTCAAAATTAAACAATGTAAATAATAAGAAACAAAGATAAAGTTGAATACAATAAAAATTTGTATCTTAGTATTTAATTGACCACATGAAATACTTAAATTGTACTTTCATATATGAAGGTCAATTTTTAAATTTGGGTTAATTCCCTTAATTTTTTTATATGTATTATAAGGGGAAAACATATTAACTTAGATTTGTAAATAACTAAGATAAGAGTTTACCAGTCTACGCATCAAACGTTCAAAGCACCAAAATGCATCAGCTTCATCATTAAGAAGTATTATCATTGGAGAGCATAGGTCACTCATTCCTACAAATGTTATAATCAAGTAAAATTTACTTTAGTTGCGAATAATGGTTGCATTTAGGGCTTAGTTTGAGAAAATATTAAATTTTGTTTTTCTTTTCTCATTAATAATCATAAAAATTTACTTTGTTTTCATTTTGTTTCTTATCTTCAAATACTTGTATAAGAAAAAAATGTTGTTTGTACTATGTCTTATACAAATACTTGAAAACAAGAAATAAAGTAATAATAAGGTGGTCTTGTTTTATAGTTATCTATGAAAATAAGAATAAAAATATTCTCTCAAACCAAATAAAGTTTGTTTCTTACAAGATTACAAATAAATCAAAAGTAAAATGTCAATGCAAATGATTTAAACCTTTATTTTGATTTTTTTTCATTAGAACCACATTGCCTAGTTTTTTTATATTTTATTTTAGGTTTAAATGTATTTTTTGGTTCTCTTAAGTATTACAGTTATGTGATTTTGATACAATGGTTTTTGCAGGCTTGATGTTGATAAATGACGTGACACTAATGAATTACATTGACATGAAGAAATGTTATTGATGTGATATGATGTAGATGTTAGTATGTCAATGATAAAACATGATAAAGTGACATTTACAAATAAGACAATAAATTGTCAAAATATTAAAAATGAGATTAAAAACACTAACCTTAAAATCCAACACCACTTGACCTTTATGCTATTAAATTTCTCTAATATGTAAATGAAAAGGATATATATGTGTGTGTGTGTATAACGTAAATGAAAATCACAATTGCTATGTTTATAGAGTTTAATGATTACGCTATGTTAGTATAAAATAATTTTACATTGTTATTTAATCACAAATCATTGTAGGTATAACTTTTAATATGATTATTGTAAATGTCAACAAACTTACCATATATGGTGAAATGTGATTGAATGATGATGTAAAATTTCTTTGCACATCAATGCATAGCCTATTTTCTATAATTTTTATATATAAAACTTTCAAGCAAGATTCTTTACACTCAAATTGTGAATGATATACAAACACACTATATTTTGTGTTCAAATTTTATTTAAGAATAAATAATAGAAATGACAAGAGTTGTAAGTTTGCTAATCATTTGGTTAGAAGTTTCGGTATTTTTTTGAAACAATATCCCTCCATAAGTTTGAGTTTTAATGACAAAAAACTTCCGAGAAACAAGTCATAAGTTATCCAAACTTAGCTATTAATGGTTTTTTTGCAATGTGCCTTAAAAAGACAACACTTGATTTAAAAGTATGAAGAAAGGTGTGAAGCATTGACCTATAGAATGGAAATTTCCAGACTAGATTTTGTTGAATCAACAGCAGGACTACCCAAAAGAGAGTTGACCAAAAGCATGAATACAATCATGTTTTATTTATCATAGTATAGATATAAAAAATAGTGTATGATAAGAAGCATGATATTGGGGATAACTTTAGGCTAGGGGTAGATATTAGAAGCTACACACGATTGGAGGATTATTAGAAGATGCGTTGCAAAACAAAAGAATAAAGATAAAAGAGTTTACATTGTTCAGAAGCACACACTAGAAACAACGAAGAGAAAAATCATTTATCAATGTACTGAAGCACTTGATCTAAAATAATAAGTTCTCCAGAAGATATGAAGAAATTCAGAAGTACAGAACTTGCAAACATTAAGTCTTGGCCAAAGCAAACTAACCAAAAGAATGAATATTGAAGTTTAAGCACTATAGTCACTAGAATTAGCACACACCCCACAAAACAATCTTCAAAAGACACCCCATGAAAAGCTCAAGAAAAACCAAATAGCAATGCACCAATTATTTCAATTCAAATTCAAATTGTGCAAGTTTTCAATAGGGGACAAGAGCATAGAAGATGCAATATGAGGAGATGTTGTAGAAGACTAAGAGGAGAAGAAAAGGCCAAGTTCCAATTATGTGTATGTCAACTCAGTTTTTGAATGCTTAATAACACAAAATGACTAAATAATTATTAGAAATATAGATACTTTTATGTCATTTCAAAACATTGTACTTAAACAAAATATATCGTATTACTACCATACATTATCTAATAGTAAATTGATGCTTTATGAATATTATCTTTCTTTTAGAAGTTGCGAGTGTTGAGGTCACATAGAATTATTCCTTGTGTTAAGGTAAACAAAGATTTGTACAAAAATTAATAAGATGAATTTTATGTGTATTAATCAATATCCAAAAATTAATAAGATGAATTTTATGTGTATGAAGTAGATTTGTACATAATAAGATTCAAAAGTTTAATTATTTAAAGACTCACCTTGACCATAGCCAACATCTGAATCTATTCGAGCATAAACGCTGAGAATATCCCAAAGTTTTGATAAGTTCTCTTTCTTTTCATAAAAAACCATTGTTCTATCAGTGCGGATTACATCAAGACCTAAAACACGTGTTTGTGCAAGAATTAGGATTATTTGCCATGTAAATCACACAATAATATAATTTATCATTCTACTTGAGAAAAGTTGTAAAAACAATGTCAACTCCTTCTTTTCCATTAATTATTTAGTCAAGCCAAAATAACCTAAAATCAATTTGAGTTTCTCTTAGATAAAGTATTAAAACAAAAAAAAATCCAATAGAGATGAACACTTAACTAAAAATTACATGAAAAACTATGCATCAAGGACAATGTGTTTTAAATAAATGCAATGAGTAGGTTGTTTAACGGTTCCATTGAGCATTTAATATCATAAAAACAAAGTAAGAGAAATGAAATATAGTCTATATAATATAGGAGGCTTGAAAATAACATGTAAAGGTTACCTAAAAGTGTGTGTGTGTGTGGGCATGTTTGTGCTTAGATACAAAATTAAATTAAGGGTGAAGGGTAATGATATTCAAAATTCTAAAAGAATATTAGCGTAAACAAGTTAATTTAATAAATGTTATTAAATAACAACTTATTAATAAATTTGAATGTGAAACTCGTAAATAAAAGAAAGAAAGAAATATGTTTGAGGTCCCTGACAAATGACAATTTTTTTTTTGGATCCCTAATAAATTTTTCATTGCATTATTTTCATGATATATAAAACTTTTGTTTTGAGTCTATGTCGTAAGTTAAGTAATAATGTGACTTCTTGCAATGGTGTCACGTCATCACTTAACAAACGCTAGATACCCCAAACAAAAGTTTTGATATATTTGAGATCCAATGAAACAAAAAAGTTGTTAGTCATTTTTATAACCTCAAAAAATAATTTCAAATGCCCCCTTGTTATATACAATGGTGCAAGTTGTTATATAAAATTATTAGAAAAAGAATTACAAGAAAAATTGCTACATAAAACTTATAGGTATGGATAAACATTAATAAACATTATTTAGTGTGAGAAATATATTATAGTGCATTGAGAACCAAAAATATTCACAAACCTATTTGATGGAGCGTTAACATCCATTGAATTACTCCCTTGTCTGTCACCTTTTCTAAGTTATTTGTAGCATTAGTGGTAACCTCTTGGGGTATAATCACTCCATTCTCTGGATTATTTTCTAACAAAACCAAGGGATCTTGAACTAGTCTACCATCTTCCGTAATTATAGGTGCTGTGATAAATCTACCACTTCCTATGAGAGGAAATAATTTACGACATTCTTCCTTCCAAGTAGCATATTGCTCCCTGACATTATAGTAATAAAAGATACAATTATTCATTTATTAAATTTAGATTTAAAATATAAAGTATTAAATTATAAAATAATTGTATTGTCTATGTATAATGGAGGTGAGAGTAATTCTTTGTTTTTTTTTAAAAATATATTAAGCTTGTAGTTACATATATTATTATAATCATTTCATTTTTATTATTAAGGGAAAACATGTGCCTTTTATATTGTAGTAATAGTTTAAGTATTATATGTGATGTAAAATAGTGTAAGTAAAAGGATAATGAAACTAAGAATGCTTACCTACGACGTTGTCTTATCTCATCTCTTTCTTGAAATGTACTCTTGGGATCATAACAACCAAGTAGATATTCCCAAACTTCTCCTCTAATTGATGGATGAATTCCCTGATTTAGAAAAATCTAATAAAGTGAGATAAATTATTCTCTAGGTTCCCTATTGCATATACTAAGTTCACTAATAACAAGATACTTTTTAAACATTTGACTAAATCCCTTGTTTAAAGAGTCTCCTAAAAGGACCTATATGCATTCAAATGTATGGTATGATATTGGTAAGAAAATGTCATGTTCTAAAGAAAACAAAAAAAGGCGCCAAAATATTAGTTATTAAATTTTAACTTTAAGCATTAGTTTGTCCCGTCTTTTATTACAAAATAAATATTGAAGCAAGTTTCATATTATAAAGTTTTCTAACACACTTGATTATCATGAAAGTGAAAAAATAAAAAAAAATATCATATTCTTGAACATAATAAAGTAATATTTTAACTATAATAAAAGGAATTACCCCACGATGAATTCGACTTAGAGTCTTGCCTATATCTAGATACCCTTCTGGAGAAAATGCAACATTCCATTTTCTTGCACTTAACGTTTTGCCAGCCTGGATCATATAACAAAAAGTTTAACTTTGTCAAAGCACTTGATGTCAATATGACAAATCTAAAAAATAAAATGAATCCAAAAGTTCTTAATTGAATGCATATAATTTTTATAATATAATACAAATCATCTAATTAGTATGTGATTTGGATATTGTCATGATCTATCAAGCATGATCATCGAGAGTAATTTTATCATACTAATTTCATTCTCTTACAAGTGATAAAATTATCTAATAGTGATTTTATCACTTATTTCCAAAGACACATAATAAGTCAAAGCTAACCCAAAAAATATCCTAAAAGCAACAATTAAAACCTTTATGTTACTTTTAGAAAAACAACATAATCACAACTATTATTCATCATACTGCTAAGGACAATATATTTTAAATATATTTATTCAAAAGTTTCCAATTTCAATAATTAGAAACCATAAGGTTATTTACCTCCCATTTGTAAAAATGCATTATACAATCAATTAACTTTTTAAACTAAAAAAATCAAGGCTCAAAAGATTTTACTCTAGCAATCAACAATAGACCAAAAATGAAATAACTCAACATTCTTAAATGATTAACAGATTCAAAAAATTGCATTTACACTATTAATTATAGTATAATTCTCCTTTAATAATACACATACATACATACATACATACATACATACATATGTATGTAAGAAAGACAAAACATACCTTGATCCTAAATCGAGACTTGGGAACATCGGTGCACTCAGGACGAGTTTCATAGAAAGAATCAGCGGGAGCCCCAGGATCTCTCCACATCCCAAAAAACCAAAATTATTCTTAGGAAAAATATGCAAAAATTTAAAGACAATGGACTCTTATATGAATATCTTTGCCTGCACTGATGGTTGGACCCCTTTGAAATGATCAAGCAAATCCAGGAAATAAAACTTTGGAGAAGAATTCAAAGGGGATCCAACCAAGGTTCAATAGGCAGGACAAGGATCTAAATCCAAATACAACAAATGGAAAACATTTTTAAGAAAATATATTTTTATTTTCCTTTTCTATTTTTTAAATATTTGTGGGGCTAACAATGGAAAATGTGTTTGAGGAATAGAAGTCATAATACTCTGTCAAAAAGTATTCACAACCTCACAAACTATAACATTGGTCGTTTAATGCCTAAATTTACACAAACAAACTTGTTTCTATTTTTGTTTCTCTCTCTTCACTTGCTTTAACTTTTTCATTTTCATTTTTTTTTATTTGTGTAATTTTGTATATGATGACTTATAATTTAGTTATGTCCAAGTACAAGTTTCATAAGAGAAAAGGCTCATCATTTACTTATTTAAGTATATTAGAGGAATCAACATACACCAAGAGTAACTCTTTTAAAATTACTCTTCATTCTCACCATTCATTTTCTTGTAATTTAACATGTAAGATTATTGACTTATTATAATCATTAGATTTCAAAGAGTTACTCTTGATGCAAGTTGATCCTCCTCTTATTTTACATGTCAAAAGAATGAAAGTATAATAATAAGCATGAATAATTTTATATAATTGGTCTAACTTACAGGGGTAGCATGGATTGAATGGCTAAATATAGAAAGAGACCAGCCAAATAGAGCTAAACTGAAACTTTTATATAAAACTTTTGTTTTTTATCAATATATGTTAAATTATTTATTTTCTTTTAAGTTATAAAAATTTGAAAAAGAACACCTTAAAAATGAATAGTGATATTATCATATCATTGATAAATTCTTTATTTTTATAATATATATATATATATAACAAATAAAATTTATAACTTGTGTGATGCATGGGTCATAACACTAGTAGTCAAACACAAAGAAAATCTTTAAATAGATTCTCACATAAAATTGGTTAAGACAATTTTCTCTTTCAGTGTAAAATTAAATTTGTTCTTATGTTAAAAAAACACTCTTATATGCATTGTAAAAAAGCCAAATTACTAATAAAATTTGGTCTCTCTATTTATTTATTTTATTCAATTTGGTCCATCTTTTAATAAAATGCCTTATTTAGTCCCTTATTTTTCAAAAATGCTTCAAAAATTACTTCTAAATTCTCACTGTTGAAAGGATCTTGTTTGAACAAGTAATATTGACATCATATAGGGTTATTAGCTCTCAACAACTTTTTTTTACCAGAAAACTCAAATGTTATAATTTACTAATGGTGAGGTGAATTTATTTGATTTGAATGGTCAAAGATAAATCATTGCATTGATCAAATCCATATTAATGACAAATACACCTGTAAAAAAATACAGAAAAAATATTACCATTAAAAGAGGAAAAGTTTTATTGGTAATCAAATGAGAGCATATTTAAAAATCATAGGACAACACATTTTTACGCATCTCAATAATTTCCCCCTTTTACTTCCTTAAGTAGTACCCTAAAGGAACTAGCTACCATTTGTCATAAAATTAACTACTAGGAGTACATAAATTTGTTTCAATAAGATGAAAGCCTCAAATTATAAGTTTTTTCTCTCCGGTTAATAAAAGAATTGGAGAATATTACATATTTGAGAAGTTAAAAATACAAGCAAATGAAAACAAAATGAAATTAAAATGTTTGAGAAATTGAAGTAATAGATTCCACCTCTGTTGAGAAGAAATCTAACCTTATATTGTTCTTGCTTATGATATGAGTTTATGTTTCTTGGATAGATATCAAATATTTGTTTTTAGCCCACATGCAATAAGGCAACTGAACGTGGAACATAAAGTGTGGCTAAATATTACTCATCCACTGATTTCCATGTTTAATTGCCTTATGCACGTTGGGCTAGTAACCAATATTTGAGAATAAAGAATAATACAAGACTTCTTCAATGCCTACTCAACATTTCATTTGTATGTAATTGAAAACCCAAGAGGCTTATACAAACTATTAGAAGAGCATGTTTATTCTCAATGAACACAAGAAGCTATGTTATGTGAACATTTGAAAAGCAAGTCTCAATTTGTAATGGAACTTATGTGGACTTTCAAGTACCAAATTAGAGTGGATTCATCTACCATATGCATTCAATTCATGCATTTAAAGTAGTATAAATGACTAGTATTAAAGAAAAAAAAAGTCATGATCAAAAATTCAAAGCTATTATTGTTTATTATTTGATGATCTTTGACTTTTCCAAAAATAATATTTAATGATTTGAATTATTTTTTTTAAATCATTAATGAATTTACTTTAGTTCAAAGAACAATTAAATTGAGTTAGAACAACTTATATTAAGAATTAAATGCATTTGATTTTGATAAATATATTTACAAGGTAAACTAAACTTAATATAAACAATACAATATGAAAGATAAAACACACACACACACACACATTACTAGAAAAATAACTATGCACTAAAAGTGAAATAATTTTACACTATCAACTAATCACAATTTATTATGTATGATAAATTTGTTGAATTTTATAAAATTATCTTAAAAGTCATATCAAAGTTGATTTGTGATTAGATAAAAGTGTCAAATTTCTTTAAAAAGAAATACTAATAATCATTATTGAAAATAGTTAATATATTAATTACATATAAATTTTTAATATTTACCTTCTTTAAATAATTACAAGCAAATAATGATATATTGTACAAAAAAAAGTAACCTATGCCATTTACGTTAATAATCAATTTTAAAAATAAACAATTACTATTATTGTTAATATTATTGGTGTGAAATATCTCTTGATTTTGTCTATGACTAATTTTTTATGGAGAACCTAATTGACCAATAGTCACCTTTACTAAAGTCTCCATTTCTGAATAAATAGGTATTGAATTAAGATTTTAAAGACTTTGTAAGAATATAATGACTTTTAAATTTTTTTAAAAGACTTTTATGATTAGGATTTTATAGTTTGGAATTTATTGAATTTATAAAATATGAATTCATAAGATTTAAAAGGACATTATAACTTTTTAAGATTTTAAAGGATTATATGAAATTTTAAAAAAAATTCAAAATTATTAATAAAGATCCGTGATTTTTTTCACCTAAAACTTTAAATAAAATCCATCATCCTATACAAAGAACCCTAAACCTATTACATAATAAATGAATTTCTCCTAGCATATTTACAAACACAATAGGCTCATTCCCCTTCAATCATCAATATATGTTAATTGTATGAAAATTATATGTTGCAATGTCTACCAATAACATGGGTAGTTGTAATCATTTCCTAAATAACGATCTCACCAAATAAAAATTATGTCCATGCCAACAATTGTTTCAAACCCCATTATATATTTATTTACTTATTCATAGGTCAACTTCTCACGCTCATTAAAACTATATATTTCTCATTTTCATATATATTCAGTTTCATTTATATGTATAAACATGTAATCAATATGCCTTAAGTATAAATTCAAAGAATTTGAAAGATTTCTCATATCACATGTTCCAGGACATGTTGTCCATTAATCGAAATAGTAAAAAAATTATGAATGTCTAGCGTTTTCAATAAAGAGACAAAAGATTATGTATGATGGAAAATAAAAGCATAACAATTGGCAGGAAAAGAACGAAAGGAAGAAATAAAGTCACATGAAATCTCAAGGGTTTTTGTGAGATTGATTGATGCTTATTTTCTATTAAAGTGTCTCATCAAATCCATTAAAGTTCATCCTAAGAAAGAATCCATTGAAATTTGTATCCTTTTGAAAATGCCAGAAGATTTTTTTAAGTTGTAAAGAATTTTAATTGAATACCAATGGACTTTACTGAATCCCTTAAAAAATCCTAATATTCTTGATTGAATATCACAAGACTTATTTTTATTATTTAAAATTCTTGATCGAATACCTCAAGATTTTTTTACAGGAAAAAAATCTTTTAAAATTCTTTGAAATCCTAATTGAATACACTCCCTAGTTTTTTTTTTCATATCCATGATTGTTATGTGTGTGTGCATTAGCAAAAGAATGATATTAAGATAATTTATTATATTTTATTAATTATTTAAAATAATTTGTTTCGATATTAAAATTACAACAAAATGAAGTTATTTTTAGTAGTTGATTTTGTATTTAAATTAATCAAGTATTAGAAATACAACGTAAAAGCAAAATTAGCTAACTTTTAAGTTATAGTTTTCAAAATCTTAGTCGAGAAAAAAAGATTTTTTTCCTTTGTGGAAGATTATAATCTTATATGAGAAAAAAATTAATTATTTTAAATTTTTTTTCTCCATTTCTCATACATTTACCATAACCTTTAGACCTATATTTCAAGTCATATCATGTCCGCATAATAACATTTCACATAATTACTTACTCTGGTATCAAATATAAGAAGAATAAAAACATAGCACACTAACTAAGAAAGTTAGTTAACCATATTTAATTATATCAATTTCAATTGAAAAATAATTTTTCTAAATTTATCCTTCATTAAGAGTTAGTATCAAAGATAAGAAAAAGTCATTGAAACTAATACATTTAATTAAATGAATGATATTTTAGAGATAGTAACATTAAATAAGATATAGTTAGTTGAAATTTTCTTATATTTGAGACCAAGAAAAATGTAAATTTTTCTTACATTTGAGACTAGAGGGACTAATTTAATTAATATTTAATGAGATGTATTTTCAATATCCCTACAAGTTGTTAAAAAATATCTAAGATCTCTACACATTATTATTAAAATTATTTATCATAATATGTTTGAAAATGCCAATTTTTAATATTAATTTTATGTATTTAAAAGTGTCATTTTTTTATAAAAATATTTATTGTATAAATATGCCAAGGTCTACTAATTAATTTATTATCTATTAAAAATTTGTCCCTTTTATAGATTCATATTAGTTTTGAAGACTAACATTACTCCCCCAATTTCATGTCTTTTAGGTAAACTCCCTCGATTGCAAAACTTTGGGTGTTTAAGGTTTTTACACATAAATTAATAAATATTTAATATATACAAATTTAGACTAAATTACCCTCACTTATTGTTTTACAATTTTCTATACTATTTAATGTAAATACAATGAAAATAAAATTAATAATACTTTTAAAGGAAAAAGAGAATTAAAATGGGAAGACATTTCTAATACTACAAATTAGGGCATATATGTTAACTTGCAAAGAGAGGTCTGCCAAGAAAATTATCACACATTTTTTAACATAATCTTAATTATTAATAAAATTATTTCATTTTAATGTTTTTTAGATATTAAAAATTTAAAATCATATGGTGGTTGCCATATACCCATCCTAAGACTAGAATTGTCATCCCCATAGGATTTTGTTCCTTTCACTACTATAGGGGAGACTTTCAACGACAGTTCTAAACCCCATACGACGATGGTTATAAAACCCTCGTTGTTGCGCGTGTCATTGACAAGCATAACTTTCGACGACGGTTCAAAAAACCGTCTTCGTTTATAAATTTTTTTTTGCTAATAGATACAAAGACGATTTTTAGGTTAAAACCGTCTTTGTATGTCCACTTACAAAGACGATTTTGCCTTAAAAATCGTCTTTGTATGTGTTATTATTATTATTTTTTCTAATAGATACAAAGATGATTTTTAGGCTAAAATCGTCTTCGTATGTCCATTTACAAAGACGGTTTTGCCTTAAAAATGGTCTTTGTATTATTATTATTATTTTTTTGCTAATAGATACGAAGACGATTTTTTTAGTTAAAACCATCTTCGTATGTCCACATATAAAGATGGTTTTCTCTTAAAAATTGTCTTCGTATGTGTTATTATTATTGATTATTTTTGCTAATAGATACGAAGACAATTTTTAGGCTAAAACCGTCTTCGTATGTCCACTTACAAAAACGATTTTGCCTTAAAAATCGTCTTTGTATATATTATTATTTTTTTTTTTGCTAATAGATATGAAGATGGTTTTTTGACTAAAATCATCTTTGTATATATTATTATTTTTATATAGATATGAAGGCGGTTTTGTCTTAAAAACCGTCATTGTATATCAAATTTTTTTCTGGATGCAAAGGCGATTTTTTTTTCTATATCTAAAATTTCAAAACAAGGAAACAAAATGTCAAATAAGTAACACTTGTTAACATACTCGATACATTTGGCATATTCAAAAGCATCATCCAAAAACAAAATTGGAAAACAATTATAGTCCAACTATCAAAAAATGGCCACTTGGTGAGTTGTAATTAAAACTAACAAATTGATTAAATACATCCGAGTTGGTGACAACAATGACAATCTAATTAATGTATGTACACCTGAACATAAGCAACATTAGATACTGAATGTTGATATTTTCCAACAACTTTTGCTCATTTTGAACTAGTGCTGGTTGGACGCCTAAAGCAGCATTATTATGCACCTGACATAATTCTTCATATCGTACAAAATCACCAGAATTGAGTGCTTGCAGAATGTAATAAAGTCATTCCATCAGCATTTTGTTTTACTTGTTCAACAGGTTGTCCTTGCTGCTTCCATTGTGAGCAAACCTGGCAAAGGTGAGTTCTCTCCATGACCTTTTCAAAGAATAGAACAGTTGTATTCTTACTTTTCAATAAGCTGAGCCTGAAACATAGGCTGTATGGTTTTAGGAAATATAAGATATAAATTCCAAGAAGGGTAGTTGCTTTCCAGTAGCATATACATTAGTTTGACATGTGGGGAATATACTATCGAAGTTATATCTTTAGATTTGTTTGTGTCTCTTGATGTTGACATAACCAAGTAACTAAATATGGCGTATACTACTACCAGCATGGCTAAAATTGGGATACATGATGTGTATTTTTTCTCTCTATTTTCTTTATCTGTACAATCTATCTTCCCATCACTCTGCCAGAAACTTAAATATAGAATTATGAAATCCTTTTCCTACTACATATATTGTAGCAAATTGATACCTTATTAATTGCCATTACTTAATTTTGTTAAATTCAAAATTCATTTTTAGTCTGTATAGCAAAGCTTAATCTTGAATCGCTTAACGTTGAATTTGGTCTAAGCCAAATGGATTCAACACCTATGATTTTATACCAATAAACCTTTTGTGTTGTTTCCAGTTCTAGTTTATAGACAGTTTGTGGACATGTCTCGCATCAAAATTGAGGGACTTCAAACAGCATTTCCCAAGTTAATAGGCACTGGAAAGCAACACACATATGTTGAGACAGAGAATGTGCGTTGTGCTTACCAGCCAATGGAAGCTCTATACCTGCTTGTTGTAACAAACAAACATAGCAACATACTGGATGATTTGGGACATTTGAGACGTCTCTCCAAACTTGTATCCTTTTTTTTATGCTTTATGTTTAATGTATTATGTTATTAACTCAATTTCATTTCAATTACTTGGTTTTTTCTTTAACTTGATGAGACAAACTGGCCTGAATCTAGATTTTTTCATGTGCCTTTGTCTACTCACTTTGCTGTCATGTTGGTTTTTTCGAGTTTTAACGTTGCAATCAACGTAGGTTTCTCTTAAACATGACATTTAATATATTGATTTTTATTGGAAGGTTCAGGATGATTTACGATTGATCAATTGGTTTGAACTGGGATATTATTTTAGCTCTATTGGTCAGTTTTAGAGTCATTTAATAAATGTTTTACTAAAATACTGTGCTTATATTTATAATTAGTTCATTCCTTAATACATTTAGGTTCCTGAATCTTCTTACTCCCTTGATGAAGAGGATATTTTCCATAATGCATTTGAGTTGATTTTTGCATTTGATGAAGTCATCTCCCTGGGGCACATGGAAAATGTGACTGTTGCACAAGTTAAGCAATATTGTGAGATGGAGAGTCATGAAGAGAAACTGCACAAGCTAGTTATGCAGAGCAAAATCGATGATACTAAGGATGTTATGAAGCGGAAAGCTAGTGTTACATTGTTTTACATTCAAAATTCTGGGAGTGTGCATTATTTATTTGAATTAATGCATGCGTTCTACAGATTGAAAAGAATAGAGGTGATAAAGGGGGATTTGGTCCTTTACATTCACTAGGCTCTGGAAAAATTGATAATAGCTTTAGTGATTTGAGCATATCTAGCAGCGGAACTGGTTCTGCAAGTGGCTCTGGTTTTGGATTGCATTCTGATGTTGATTTCTTTTCTAGCACGTCTAAAGGTTGGTAATGATGGATTTTCATGAATTCTTCTAGAATGCTTCTAAATGTAATGATTTAAAAGGGCATTGAAACATGTTGTATCCTAGTTGTGGTTTATTCTATGTCCAAATTAACACATTGCATTTATGTACTCCTGTATTCTCTTCCCTAGGTCATCCAACTTCATTTGCCACTGCTCCACCAAAAGGTATTGGAATGAAGCTTGGTAAATCTCAAAGGACAAATCAGTTTTTGGAATCATTGAAAGCAGAAGGTGAGGTCATTCTTTAACACGTTTAGCCAAAATTTGGCCTGCCTCAGCTAGCTGCCCTACCATCAATAGATCCCCTTTCTTTAACTGTTGAAGAGAAACTAAATGTGACACTAAAACGAAATGGTGGAGTCAGTAATTTTGATGTTCAAGGCACATTGTCTCTCCCATTTCACTCTTATGTGTTGTTTTACTAACGTTGACTCAGATTTATCTTCTATGTGCGTTTCAAACTTAGTTATTGAGTCGTGAAAGACAGAGAAAAAATTGTGGTGTTTATCAACTTTCATGTTTACAGTCTTTGTTAAGTAATGAAGAAAAAAGATGTCATTTAAAATAAATTTTGATACTTCAGCCTCTTTCTAACAAAAGGGAACAAGATAACAGTTGACAACGCAAACTCACCAATGGACTCATTTCATGCATCAAATACCTCAAAAAATATTTCAAACATGGATATCTTAAACTGAGCAATGAATCTAGATGATCATTTGTAAAAACTGTTGGCAGTGGATACTAGTTGAAACTCATCATAGCGAAAACCATGCATACTTGACTTCAATTTCTCCTCAATTGCCCAATCAAGAGCTTTCTGGGCTGGTTCGATCAAAGGAGGATGCTCAAAGCTGAAGAAAAACAAGTCAGACTTCCTAAGTATCTCGACTGTTTCTTCACGTGCTTTCAAAGAGTAATTCCATTAGCTCTTAAGAATTTTGTAGCATTACTTGTTCTTGGAAAGAAAACAAAAAATGATTAAGTGTTGAAGGGTATGCTAAAGGCACAAAGCAGCAATATTTAAATTGATTAAGTGCTGAAGGATATAGAAAAGGCAGAAATACAAATGGCAGAATCTTGGCAACAAGACTAAAAATGAACTTATTTCAACTAGGGGGTATGAAGAAGAAGAATATACTCTAGTGCCACATTTTGAATAGATAATTTGTTTTAGGTTATATTGCATCTGAAGTTATTCTAACAAAGGAACCAACCAAGACCATGTACATGGTACCCTTTTTCTTTCCTGGAGGAGTGAAACATGCATACAATTGCTCACACAGTACTATAGTAGAGGGAAAAGCCACAAGTAAATTATTTCCTTCAATGAAAACTTGAATACGTCTACCTCAAGATATATTATTGTTGAACCCATAACTCATTTGAAAACAAAATATAGAAAGTAACATTTTCCTTTTCCCACTCTCTTAATGATCCAGAAATGTTTTTAAATTGAGAATAATGGAATATTTATCAAGTTTTGGAGGCAAAAACAAGTATTTTAGAAGTCCAGCACACCATATGAAATTACCAAATACGACACCAAACACCATATAAAATAACCAAATACGACACCAAACCCCATGAGGCATGAGGTATTCAGCTTCCACCGGGCTTTCATGGATATTTATAAAAGACAAGTTACCTATGTGACTATGTCCATATCGATACAACAAGGAGCACTCATCCAATTGGTAATTGGTAGGGTATAGATCATATAGTATGGCAACCAAATTCTCTTAAAAACTGAGTAGAAAGCATGAACAAGGCTCTCAAAGAACGCCATATTGTGCATATGTACTTACTAAAACTTGAAGATATGAACTTTCCATTTTAAATTAATGGCTATTGAACAACTATGATGCATAAGTACTTCTAAGTCTGTCCGGTACTAGTATCCATGCAACGCAATTTGCCAAGCCTCTTTACATAAAATTCTTCACAAACTTCTTCATAAACACAATTTTGGTTTTATGAGAAAACTTGTATCATCAAGTTTCATAATGTGCAACTTTTTGGTTGTTGAGAAAACTTCTATAACAAAAATTCGCTAGCACACTCTTATGGTCAACTATAATCCCACAATTTTTTACTATCTGGTTAAAGTTAGCCTTATTTGCTACATATATAGTACTATATAGTCCCACCACAGTGCATGTTAATGATATAAGGTTATGAATTTTGGGAAGCCAGAATCTTTCTTTCATCAATAGCACAACTACTTTATGATCAATTCAAGATTTGCCTCTAATAGCTCTGAATTTTACAGGAGCCAAGCAGCAGTTATTGTATAAACTTCTTGTATTTGAGAAACTGGCGGTGTTGGATCCAGTGGAACTTGAGAAAAGAATGCAGGATCAAGAAGAGGACGAGGATATGATGAAACATTTATGGAAGAGGAAGATGGTCATGATTAGAAAAACCAAACATCATGCACATAGTATCCACACTCATAATGATACATGATTTTGCACTCTAATTTGAAGGCAAGTTAGCTGGTTAATGTTTATTTTTTTATAAAGCAGACTGGATGTGACATTCCTTTTAGTGACTATAAGTGACACGAAGGGCATTCCAAATGGCATAAAAGAGGAACATTGGTTCTATAGGTGGCACTGACTTCTAGCGGTTGCATGAGCTTGAAGAAGTGGTTATAACATGCAGCTTGAAGAAGAGGACATCCTTGCACTATCTTGATCTTATTGATTAATTATTTTGTGAACGTTTTTGCTGCTGAAGGTGAGACATCAACTACAACCATACATTGGGCAATGGCTGAAATAACTAAGGATACACGTGTAATGAAGAAAGGACAAGCTGAGGTGAGACAGGTTTTCGGTATGAACGGAAGGTTATCTGAAAATCACATTAACAACCTTCAATATTTGAAACTGATTGTGAAAGAGACCTTGGGCTATCAGGCTATGTTTGGTTGGAACAGAAAATGAAAATCATGTGACTAATGCATAATTATATCAATCTTTGTTATCCTCACTTGACCATTATTGTAACAAGATGTTAATTAACTTTGATACAGCGTTATTTGCTACCACTTTCTAAATATATTGTTTAATTCCAACTATTCAATTTGAAATTCAAGTAAAGACAATAGCAACCATAGGTGTTCATCTAATATTAACCAAACCTTCATCTTCAATTTTTTTTCTATAAATGTTAGTCTATGAATTTTACCTAAATATATATATATATGGATCTGTTTAATATTAGTGAACAAAAATCTTAATGAATAAAAAATGAAGGAATGTTAATCAAAAGAGTTATTATTTATTAAAGCTTAGACGGTTGGAAGAGGTGCATAAAAAATGCGGATAATTTTGATGGAAGCAGATATTGTTACTTATAAGTCTACACTGATCAATAAAGAACAAGAAATAAGTGAGCTTCAGATGGAATTGGATAATTTTGATTATGCCATTGAAGAGAATCACTTGTGACTCTTGATCTGTAAATTTGAACTTGCTGAGGCTTACTCCAAATCATTCAGGGCAGGGCAGACCCTGATAAAGCATTTGATATCAAAGAGAATGAAAACATGGTTCTAATTTCTACAAGCAATTGAGAGTGAAAGACAAGTCTCTAAAAACTATGGCACAAGCTGCACAACAACATTCTCTGTTGGAGAAAGAGCTTAAACAACAAAAGAAAAAACTTGACGAATCATTTAAGGGTCAACTAATCTTGGAAGAGCAACTACTGCAGATGGAATTACACCTTACAATATGAAAGAAGTGTTGCATTTGAGGATCTAGAAGTGCTGGAACATGAAATAGTGGGTAAAAATGATGAAATATCTCGATTAGTTTGTGAAGTACAGGATTTGGAAGTCTACTGCTGAAACCCTTCAAGTTTCCTTTGAAGAAATTCAGGGAACTAGTAAAAAGATGGAAGCTTCCATTCTATCACATATTAAGAATGAGCAAGCCCTTAATGTTAAGGCCAAGGAAAACCTTTTGTGTATTAAGTGAAGGATAAGGAAAGAAAAACAAAAGATCTTCTATTGTAGATTCAAATTATTGGAAAGGTGCAATGTAGAGAAAATAAAGAAAGCAGAAAGATGTAAGCAACGGAATGAGGGTCTTCTAACAGATACTTTTTATTCGCATAATCAAAAATCAAATCTCTACCATATAATGGGATACAAATAGAAATGCACAAGTATTGTCCTCTTTATAAATTAACCGATTCAACAATTGTATATTTTGTATGTTTTCTATCCTGCATGCTAATCCATTTCTTTCTCAATTTATAAGGAACCAGGTTTAAGTTAAGGAATGCTTGCACTACCAGAACTGAACGACACTCTAGCCAAAGGTTGAAAGACATATTTTTTGGATAGTCACTATTAAGATAGCCACAAAGCTCCCATGAGCTTAACACAAAATACAAAAACACAACTAAAACAAAAACCCAACCCTCGAAATCCGAAACCCCTATAAAAAAACACAACATTGCTTTCAAACCTGGTTGTGTAAAGATGCGAATATGTGAGGAGACCAAACACGTGAAGAATGAGAAGCGGCGACACAAGGCGGTATGTGAAACAATGGTCCTATCTCAAGCGAAAATGACCACACTAAAACAATCCAGCTCAAGAAAAATCTTTGAAATTGGTGTACTACGAAATTGGTGTACCACCAAATGAGGACTTCGATAGGGCACGATGGACAGAGAGACAACACCACGGCCTGACGGAGCCCACAACGACATGACAGAGGGCACCAACGACGATGGCTGAAGGACCGTGCACAAGGTCAAGTTTTGTTCGACAGCAAAAAACACTAATTCGAAGAAGGTCAGGGAAAGAAGGTCGTGACAACAAGGTTAGTATTTTAAGGCCTTTAATTCGAAGACGGGTTTGCATAAAACAACAACGTTGTTTTAAGAAAATCTAAGACAGTTGCATTAAAACCGTCTTCGAATATTACGCAATGGAAAAATTGTAAATAAAAGCAAATATTTAAGACGGTTTTCGAAAAACTGTCTTTGAATATTTGTTTTTATTTACAATTTTGCCACCGCGTAACATTCCAAGACGGTTTTAATGCAACTGTCTTCGATTTGACGTTGTGAAATACTGCTTTTGTAGTAGTGTCTCCAACATACTCTAATAATTGAAAACAATATGAACACCTACAATAACCAAGAAGGGGTGAATTGGTTAAAACAGAGTCTTTAAAATTTCTTTAAAACAAGCAGCGGATTTAGGATCTTTATCAGAATTAAACCAAGAATGCTTCAATCAATCAAATCACTCAGTCCAAGAAAATAATTACAAAAACTTCACTTGCTGAGTAATAAAGAATTTACCAAGAATCAAAGATTAAGATGATAAGAAGAGATTAAAGAAAGTAATCAACACAAAAAGTTATACTAGTTCACCTCTCAACAAGAGAAGCTACATCCGGTTTCTTTCAACCAAACCTTGGCTAGAGCTACACTATTAACAAAATTTGTTCTTTGCAAGTTTACAAAAGATCACCCTTTATCAACCCTAGATAAAGAAATGAAATCTAAAACTCTATTAGACTTTGTCATACCCTAATTTTGTCCGGGTAAATAAAAAAATGAAAATGACAAAAAAGAGAGAAAATAAAAAAAATATAACGGTTTAAAAAAAATAATATGTAATAATGAAATTAAGAGTAGTAAGAAAAAGAAGAAGAAGGTAACAAAAAGGAAAAGCAAGGCACCAAAGAGAAAAAATAAATAGGAAAAGGGCCACAAGGCCCATTAAGTTAAGAAAACAGCAAATAAAAGGCAAAGATGCAACGGAGGAAAAATTTTAATTTTGAAAAGCTGCACGAATCCCAAGGGGGCAAGAGGAGCCAATCAAGGAGTGATTTTTGATCATCTCCAGCAGTGGGTGTCCTGAGGTAGTCACCCTCCATTCCTACATCCTCTTTTCTTTATTTTTGTTACTTCTTCTTATCCTTTTTCTTTTTTTTTCTTTCTTCTTCTTTTTTTTTTTTTGTTGTTGTGTTTGATTTCGCTCATACTTTATGGCCTGTGGATTATTTGGTTCAGAAGAAGGAAATGTTTGTCATTTGTTGTAGATAGCTTCATTGATTTTGTTATGTTTGCGTTTTTTTTTCTTTTCTGTTCCTCTTCTATTTCTTTTTTCTTCTTTCTTCGTTTTTTCTCCGACCACCACCACTGCGTGCCGCCACCACTAACCACCCACCCACCACCGGCCTCCATCATGGTGGCTTAAGAAGTTTTGAAGCCACCATAAAAGGGGAAAACCCTATTTTCACGCAGCTGCTGTGGTGAATACGAAAATACGGGTTAGGCCAGGTCGCTCTGACCCAGTCCACCCTAAAAAAATGCTTTTTTGCACTTCGTTTTTTATAAGTTCACCCCCTTTTTATTTTTTTGGCCCTAGCCGAACTGTAAAAAAAACAAACATTTTAAATTACTTTTTGCACCTCCATATTTATTAAGTACATCCTCTTTGTACTTGGGCCTAGCCAATGCAGTTACGAATTTCATAATGCTTTTTGCACTTGTTTTTTAATAAATGCACACCCTTCAGCAGTTGGACTTGACCCACTTGGATACATCACATGTAATGCGATTCACACCCCATATTCATAATTGCACTCCCTAAGATATTGGGCTTGGCCCACTTGGACATGCTATTCATACCCCATATTCATAATTGCACTCCCTTAGATATTGGGCCTGGCCTACTTGGATACATCACATGTAATGCTATTCACACCCCCATATTCATAAATGCACCCATAATCTGTTGGGCCTGGCCCATTTTGTAATTAAATAATTTCTACTGATTGCACTCCCTGTCCTTACTGTACACACCCTAATTACTAAGTGTACTCCCTACTTTTGTTCTATCCTTTTCTATTTTTATTTTGATTTATTTGATTACGTAACGTTACGTCAATTATTCATTTATTTTTGCATTAGTATGCGCTTATGTTTCGTGCACTCCATGCTGGATCTCCGACTTGCTTGGTAGTGTTTCAATAACACGTGGATAGATTTATGAATATCATGCTGGGTCTCTGACTTGCTTGATTTCATAAAGTTTACCACAAATTCAAAATCTTTTCTAAAAAAGTAAAAAGTACTCAAATGAAGAATCACTCAATTTCTTTTTTTTTCGAAATTAGAAATTACTCGAGATTGTTTCAAGGTCCAACGCCTTAACGACTCTTTCACGCAATTAAAATAAATCTTTTGGAAAAATAAAATCAATCCAATCAAGCTCTTTTCAAATAAAGAACTACGTAAGTTTGATTTCCTCATTGCACTTGGGGATACGTAGGAGCGAGGCAAACCCTTTGTCGAACTAAAAAACTAAAAAAAATATAAAATCTTCTCTTTTCTAAAAAAATAAAAATTTGATTTTCTTTTCTAAATAAACAAAAATAAAACAAACATAATTTATGTTCTTAAGGGAAGATAAATAATTTAAAAAGTCACTTTATTTGTCACACACTCGATTAAAGGCTGCCGTCTTCGTGACGGACGCGTGGGGTGCTAACACCTTCTCCGTGCGTAAACGACTCCCGAATCCTTTTTTCTCTAAAACCGTAGACCATGACTTATCTTTTGGTTTTTTCGACGTTTTCCTTAAATAAACGCTGGTGGCGACTCCCCTCAAGTTTCCCATTTTTTGGGAATTCTTATCATCTTCTTTTTCATCGCCGTCCCTGTCGTGGCCGGATAGGTTGCGACAGACTTCTATTAATCAAGACATAGAGAATCCTACTATAGAGAACCCTACTCTGGAAAAGATTTAAAGAACCTGTTTGTAATAGTTACAAACAACCAAAAGTACAAAAACAAATTTACAAGCAAAGCTAATGAAGAGAGATAACCTGATAATCCAATGATTATGAATGAATATGGTTTACCAATCAGAGTTGAAAATGAAAAACAATTTCAAAACTTCCTCTCCCAATGCTTTTTTGAAATTTTGCCCAAGAAATCTTTTAATACACCATAAAGATTTGAATATGTGGACAAGAACTTTAGAACTCAGAATATTCTCTCTCTTTCAGAAGGCTTATGAAAACTTTGAGAATTTCGCAGAGTTAATACGTTGTACTTTTCAAAAGACCCAACAACTATTTATAACAAACTGTTGTAACTGAATGTAATCGATTAAAAATTCATATGTAATCGATTGTAAACAAATTTAATCGATTAAAATGTTCTTCAGTTTTCTGGAAAGGATATATGAACATAGTAATCGATTATTTCGACCTGTAATCGATTACTACAAGGATACTTATTTTCAAAAATGAACTAAGTAATCGATTACAGATAAATGATAACCGATTATCACAGTCAAGTCATGTTTTGTGTTTATACTAAGTAATCGATTACGTAATGCTGATAATCGGTTAAAATATTCTTCAAGGCTCAAGTAATAGATTACCAATATGTGGTAATCGATTAACACAGTCCAAAAAGTAGTTTTCCAAAACTTAACCATGAGTACTTGGCTGCTTTATGTAAACATGAAATCTTAAAGCTTTTTCACAAACCATGTTGTTTTGTTAAATCATGAATGCAAGTCAATGAATGATGTTTATGTAATGCTATAGATCATAGGATGTAACTCTCATACATCTAAATATTACAAATGTCTTCAATTGAATAGCATATTAAAAGCAAAAAGTCATCCAAGCTTCAGCATACATCTTGATCCTTCTTCAAGCTCCTCCTGTGTCTACCAATAATGTGTTTGGTTGAGATGATGGAAATAGATAAAATGAAAACAAAATAGAGATATTTGAATTAGAGTAAAATATAGAAGGTGTGAGACTCATGTAGGACTCATCTTATTTCTTTTTTATTTCTCTCAATTCTCACTCTACCAAGCACAAGTTAAATGGCAAACTCTTTATTTATTTTTCTTTTTTCCTAAGTATACTATCTTTAATTTATTTTTATTTTTATTGTCAAATATTCATTTTATACCTATAACATTGATACAAAACCATTTTGAATTTCAAAATATGCTTTTTGAAACATTTCGGAAAGTGCTTTCCTAAATACTTTTTAAAAAAATACTTTTTAGAATGTTCAAAAATAAAACTATGTTCCAAAAAGCATTTTTGTATACAATTCTTTTTCTTAATATATATTCCAGAAAATATTTTCCAAAACACAATTTTGTGTTCCAAAAAGTACTTTCCAAAATGTTAAGAAAACATCAGAAAAAACTTCAACTCGACCATTAAAAATCTCATATAAAGTAAAAATTGTACAATATTGAAGCAACTTAAGCAGAGAAAACACACAATTGATATCGACCTTCAATTTGGACGACTCTTATAGGAACCCTGTTGCAACTTAGTTTGGAGGATTAAAAAGGCCTAACACTAGAGCAAGAGACCATGGGAGGGAGGAATAAAGAAAGACCAAGTAAGAGATCAAGGGGGATGAAGTGAGTGAAAGACAGGAAGGAGTGTGGTGAAAGAGATGACAATGTGTTGTTACAATGAAAGACAAAGTGTGTTGCAATAAAGAAGGGAGTGTGCCAAGAAGAGAAGAAGGTTTGAAAGGAAAATGTTATTTAAGTAAGGCTTAAATATGTTTTTGATCCCTAATATATACCCAAATTTTACATTTGATCCCTGATAATTTTTTCTTCGTATCTGTTCCCTAATATTTGAAAAGTTTAGTTTTAGATCCTTGCCATTTGTTAAGTGATGATGTGTCCATTAAATATTTGATAGCGTAATTTGTGGTGACTCAAAAACCACTACTATTTGTTTTAAAGTCAAATTTAAAATTTGTGGTGGTTAAAAACCGCAAAAATCAATTAAAGTAAAAAAATAAATAAATCAAACACAGGGGGCCTTTTTTTAGTCATCCACCAATCTTGCACTTACCTTCTTCTCCCTTCAACCTTCATCTTTCAAAATATATCTCAATTTTTTTTAAAAGAAACAGATCTCAACCTTTGTCAAGAAACTGAGTCTTCATGGACTTGATTTGCTCGTACTCCAACAAGATTGCACCATGCAGCGTGTTGTACCAAATCGACAGGAAGGACAATGTGGGAAATGCCCCGAGATTCGTGAGCGCATAGCCTCGAATTCTGTTAAACTCGAGGTTTAGTGTGACGAGGTTGTTGTTGCCTCCCTCATGCATCACAAGTGTCATTGAGATCTGTACCCCTGTGAAGGTGTTGTTGGCCAAGTCCAATTGTTGCGACGACGAAGAAAGGAAGAACCATGACTCCACGATTTCGATGAGTGTGTTTTCACTAAACTCCAACACTTCCAATAGAAGGTAGATTTGCAATTCTTTTGAAGGGATCGAGGTGGGCCGCTGCGACGGGGTGGCACTGTTCTTCCTGGTGAGCTTCTTGTTGGGTAGGTTTAGCTCTGTCACCATTTTGGTTTGGGAAGGTTCGATGTCAGCCACAACTAAGTTCTTGACCAAAGTGCAACAGTCGTTGTCGCACCATCGTTGCAACTTCCAACTGGCATCCCTAGGCCACCACCGCTAGCAAGCCTATGGATTTGGTTTTGATAGGCGATCTTCTTCATGCTCCCTTTACTAACAGATCTTTTCTCAATTTTGGGTTTTCTATGCGTTATGTGCATGGTGCGTTTAGGACTGGGATAGGGTTTTGGTGAAGAGGTCTTGGAGGAAGGAGGGTGGGTTTCTAAAATCTATCGAGGAAGAAAGAGAAGAGTGCGGAAGAAAGAGGCGAAAAGAAGAGTGGAATAAAAAAGATAAAGAAATTCATTTTAAATTTGTTTTTGAAATAAATACTAGTGATTTTTGAGCCACCACAAATCGCGTTATCAAATATTTAATCGACACGTGATCACTTAACTGACAGCAAGAATATAAAGTAAAACTTTTCAAATATCAAGGAACATATGCAAAGAAAAAATTTACTAGGAATCAAATGCAAAATTCAGGTATATATCAGGGATCAAAAGCATATTTAAGCCTTTAAGTAATTTGATAGTTAATAAAAAATAATTATTCTGCAAGTTCCCATATTTTTACCAAATTTTCAATTAAGTTCTTAAACTTTTAGTTTTAATGGGTCCTTGAACTTTTATATTTTTTCCAATTGGGTCTTCCCGTCTAATTGTTGTTATGGAAAGTTAACCACAAACAACTAATTAGAGGTGTAGATATTGGAATAATGCTTCTTGAGTGTGTTGTAAAAACAACTGAGTCAATTGTGAGAGATTTCTCTAGAGTTTCAACCTTTATAGGTCAATTCAACTAAGTATTCTTTCACAAATCTCTCACAATTGTTTGACTCTGCAAAAGGTTGAAACCACATAGAACACTCTTACAATTGATTGAGTTGTGCTTACAACACACTCCATAAGTACCACTCCATTGTCTATGACTCTGTGTCTCTAATTAGATGTCTGCAATTAATTTCATAATGAAAATCATATGGGAGGACTAATTGAAAAAAAATATATATGAAGGACCTAATTAATTTGGTCCCTAAAAATATCATATATTTGGTTTTAGTCTTTTAAAGATTTTTTTGTCCCTGTGAAACTTAATTTTTTTTAATCCCCTGCTATCAAGGATTAAGTAGTAATAACATAATGATGTAAGAAGGACGTTGATAGTTCATTGACTTATGACATCATCAAAGAATTTGACAGGATAATCACATGTATTTTTTTTTTTATAAAAACATGTTTAAATCTCTCATCAACTAGTTTGATGTCATCCATTATTTTTGAACATATAAGAATTTAAAAATAGTTTACCAAAATAAAATTTACACATTATTGTCTTATTAGACTCTACGATAATGTGACAACTCAGATCACAACTATGTCATTATTTAATACTTGACGGTGAGATTAAATAAATAAATAAAATCTTTAAAAGGACCAAAATCAAAACAATTTAAGCTAGTTATTATTTTAAGCCTCTATCTTATCTTCATGAGCCCTTTGCCATCTACATTCTTCAAGAGAAAACATGTCGAACTGTGTTTGGGAGCAATGTTATAAAACCCAGTCCTGTCATTGACCTGGTAGAGGTAGTGGATTAGTGGGTCAGTTGTCCAACAAGTGGGTTAGTAATTAACCTAGTTTGACTCGGCCTATATTTAAAATTTAAAATTATATTATATATATATATTTAAGTATATAACTAACATTATTTGATTAAGAAAAGTATGCTAAAAAATTAAAAATAACAATTGAAGTATTAAAGTTGATAACACAAGTAAAGTGTATTAATAATTAAAGAGAGTGTAAATAGCAACAACTTAAATTAAAACACAAGTCCAATTTTTAATACAAAAAATGAGCTAGAAGGAGTACAGGAAGCAATAAAGGGAGTGCAGGAAGCAAATCAGTTTGTGGATCTGGCGGCCCAAATAAGAAAAACCCTAATCCTCATATATATATATATATATATATATATATATATATATATATATATAAGCCTCTCTTCCGCCTCATTTTCTCGACTTTCTTGTGCTGTGACTTATTTTCTCAGCTTTCCTGTGCTCTTTCGCTTCAGTGCTTCCTCTTCCTCTTTTGCTTCCTCTTCCTCTTTTGCTTCCTCTCTTTTGCCTCATCTTCCTCTTCGTTCAATGTCGTTTCACAATGCGACCGAAGTTTGACCCTCCAAGTCGTAAATATCTTTGTCCGCGTTATCAGGGGCGAGGCCGGCATGGTGAGTTTCCTCGCACTGCGATGGTGGTGACGATGACGGCTTGCAGTGCGGCGGTGATCGAGTGGTGACGATGACATGCATAACCTAGTTCGGGTTTTAAAAATTGGCCGGGTTTCAACAAAATTGGTCAGGTTTGACCGAGTCATCCCAGGTCACTTGCTTGAGCGGTCCGATAATGCACTCGGTCCGATTATACCATCGGATCCTGATTGGACCGATCCAACCGGCCATGCTAAATCGGGTTTTATAACTATATCTGGGAGTATCAAGCAAGCAACAAGTGGACACCTATTAGATTGTGATTTGAGAGATGCTATTAGTAGCTCTTTTTATTTTTATTTTTGACTTAATTATCAATTTAATTCTTAAATTATTTACTTTGGTTCCCAAATTTTATTATTAAATGGATGCCTTTATTAAGAGATATTATTAAGTGGGCACCTTTATTTTTCACAGTACCTATTTTTTTATTATCACTACTATACAAGTTATTTTTAGCAACATTTTTTATACACAACATTTGATAAAATATCACGAAAATATATTAGTAATATTTATTCATTGCAACAATTTTTTTAAAATGATGTCCAAAACTTTTAGCAGTATTTTTATTAAGTGTTAGAATTTTTTTATATTAAAAACCCATGTGTAGAAGTGTATAAAAATATCCTTTTACAAATATTAGTTTCTGTAACGTAGTTATATTCTAATCCATTATGGAGTTTCCATAATATATATATATATATATTACAAAAACTATGTTTCCATAATATATTAGAACATTAATATATATATTACATAAACTAATTAAATTCCATAGAATATGAAAGATAAATCAAAGGGGGGGAGAGTGAGGGTATTTTGAAAATACTAAGAAAAAAATAGAGATATGAGGAGCATAATGTGAATAATGATCAATGTGAATTCCTGTGACCGGCAACTTCGGGACATACAAAACTCATTTCTAATTAAGCAACCATCAATGTGCAAGAAGAGATCATAAAATATTAATGCTCCCTCCTCTCTTACTAAGATTCAAATTTAAAATGATACTTATTCATTTATTTATTTTTATCAGATTTAATCTACAAAATTTCTTACATTAATTATTTTTAAAATAGAAATATCTCTTTATTAAAATAATAAAAATAATGTATTGACAAACCATTAAAAGAAAGAAAAATATTAATAATAATAATAATTTTGAAAAAAACTATAAATTAAAGATAAATTTATTGTTATCAATTAAATTAATCAATTTTATTGATATTTATGAATTAGTTAATTGTCTTATATACAATAACCGAAAGAGTATTAAAAAAAATAGACTAAGGTATTGCAAAATAATAATAAAATGAGAATTTACTTTAAAAATAAATTGATGTTTTTTGTTAATTTGCAGCAAATTCAATTGCAAATTTTAGATTCGCAGATAAATTACCTTCAAAGTTGTTTGCAAATTCAAAATATGCACGTAAGTTTTTCGCAAAAATGAAATCTATAGCAAATTTTTTTTAATAAAAAAAAATCTGCCGTGAACTTTCTTGTGAAAAAAATACGCAAGAAAGCTCACTGGAAATTTTATGTGTATTTTGAAATCCGCAAGAAAATACTTATCCACAGAAATTATTTGCAGATCAAAATTCGTAGAAAACGTGTTTTCCTTGAATTTTTATACAAAATCTGCAGGGAAATAAGGAAATTTCTAGTGATCATACGGCATTCCCACGGAAATAATTTATAGAACGAGTCTTTTTAAATAATTATTGTAAAAAAAAAAACACAAAACATTCTAGAAGGCAGGTTAGATCAACATTGAAGATGTTTGCACTTTTGTGACCGCCACGCCATTCTCAATCCATCTGTAATACATTTTTACTACTTTTCATTTTTTGAATTACTCTTATTTCCTTTTTTATTATATATATATATATGTGCAAAGTAATTGCACAGGAGATAGATAACTCAATTGGTTAAATGATGTGTTATTATAAATTTTTTGATATTTTTTTATTTTATGAATAAAAAAAGAATAATTCTGCATGTTGTTTATTCTTTTCTTTTCTTTTAATAAATTTTATTTCCATGCATTTCCACGAAAGCTATATATCTTTCTATAAACTTTTTTTAAAGTATCCAAATATGCAAAGCCTTTTACGTTTAGTGACGGAAATGAAAACTTTGGCTGGATATCTCAATGCATACGGTGAAATTCGTTGCTGAAAAAGTTCATAAAATTTACCAAAGAGGATTAGATCATAAAGGAGAGAAGAATGAAGAGTAAAAGTCATAAGACATATATAGAAAAATGCTTGCACAGTGTTATATTCTGTCACGTATTTGGTGAAGGATCAAATATCATTGCCGCCACAAAAAAAAAAAAAAAAAAGCTTCACATTGAGTGTGATTAGCTAGTTTAGCACTATGTCACAAGACATGAATAATATTCTTGTAAACACTGAAGCAAAGCACAAACCCACATACCAAGTTATGAGAAAGATTCTAAAAGAGCTTGTATAAGTCCAGATAATAAAATTGAACTTGTGCTTTGCACCAGAATCAAAGTAAACCCTAAGAGAAGGTGAGAATATAATCAAAAGTTGCAATAGCTTCCTTGCCACAGTTCCATGCAACTTACACCTACATAAACCCTGATGATTGTTCAATGTCAACACCCCTCTAGCCTTCAACATTTCAAGCCTTTGGTTTGCAAATTAATTGCAACACCCTCCTTTCCTTTTTTCAAAATCTTGTGATCTTTTCAAATGGCCACCTTCATCTTAAGGTCTAACAAAGCAGTGCATGCATTTGGCTGGCTTTGTCTGCTTCTGATGGTGCATAAGGGTGCTTCCTATGAATTTGTTGTTGGTGGCCAAAAAGGTTGGAGTGTTCCAAATGACTCCAGTTTCAATCCTTTCAATCAATGGGCAGAAAAAAGCCGTTTCCAAGTTGGAGATTCCCTTGGTGAGTTCTGATTCAATCTGGCATTTTATGATCATACTTTGAAACGTTTTCATATAGATCTAAATTGACATATTTCTACTTGGTTTTATGGAAATTTTATCATATTTTTTTGTTACAAATTAACCTTTTCTTTTCAATTTATCATTTCTAAATAAATATCAAATACTGTTTATAAAAAACTAAATTAAGAAATTCTTTTTTCTTGTGCATAAAAACTTCTCCTCAGGGACTCGGAGCTTTGCTGGGGCAAGATTTTTAATTTTTTTAATGATATTTATAATTACAAACTAATCTCTGAATTTAAAAAAAAAAAATCATCTGCCTTCACAAATTTATATATATAAGTATTTCCCCACAACTTAATTTTTTTTTTATCAGTGAGTGCTTCTCCTTTTCTCACAAAAAATATGATCACTATCTCAATATATCATACCCTAAGAGTTTCAACTTTTAAATATGCTTATTGCAGTGTTCAACTACCAATCTGGCCAAGACTCGGTGCTCTATGTGAAGAGTGAAGACTATGCCAGCTGCAACACTAATTCACCCTACGCAAAATACTCTGATGGCCACACAGTCATCAAGCTAAACCAATCAGGCCCTCACTTCTTCATAAGTGGCAACAAAGACAACTGCAACAAGAATGAGAAGCTGACAGTGATTGTGCTTGCTGACAGGAACAAAAACACCAACCAAACAACAACCATTAATGCTTCTCCACCATCACCACAATCATCATCGTCATCTCCTTCACCAGCACCTACTGGCCAAGATCAGGGTCAATCTCCAACTTCAGACACAAACCAAACACCAAGCCCTATCAGTGAACCTCCCCCTCCTCCAAATGCAGCTGCTTCAGCCTTTGTCTCCCTTGCTGGCTCTGTTGGAGCATTCATGGCCTCAGTGCTAGTTTTATCTCTCTAAGTATGCATGCATGTGGTTGAATATCGATTTCATTTTTTTTCTTCATACAATTCTTTTTTCTTTTTTTCTGTTCTTTGTTTCCTATACTTTGAGTTTGTAACTGTTGAACTGTGTCTTTGGTTCAAAGTTGGGATGATGTTTGATATTTGTTTGTGAAGATTGAATAATAACTGACAATAATTTACCCTTTTGTATGCGTCTTTCTTACTCTCTATGATGTAAAGATGTTGTAGATATTGAAATGAAATAAAACTATTTTTTTTTTATTTGATTCACTGGAATGCAGGAAAATGTTTCCGAGCACAATATGAAATTTCTACCAAAAATTAATTAATGTATTTTAAATATCTTTATTTATTTACATTAATTTATCTCATTGTTAATGTTTTATTAATATTAGTTTTTAGGGATCTAAGGAATATTTTATAATTTATTGGGCTCTAGTCCAGAAAATTATTACAAATAGACTTAAATATGTTTTTATCTTTGATATGCAACGGAATTTTTCATTTGGTCCCTAATAAATTTTTGTTTTGCAATGGGTCCCTACTATTAGACGGGATCCATTAATTGCTAATGTGGTCGGCAAGCTATCTATGATGCCACATTGGATTAAATGTGACATGTAAGTTGATCACATGTCATCTGAATGATATCATACTTTAATTAAATTAAAACGAAAAAATAGAAGATTAGGGTCCCTTATATGAAAACATTGTCTTTTGAGAATAGAAGGAGGCTTGTGTCTTTTGTGTCTTCTTCCCGTACTGGTTATCGATTGAGATAGAGAAGAGGAGTATGCCAGTCTAAGATTCGTAATGGTGCACCTCTGTATAGTGTTGGGTTGGCTTCGTTGAGGGGTGTTTGTGCAAGTTGAATGTCTTCCAGTCCAGAAAAGAGAATGACATCTATGGGAGCTTCTTCTTCGTCATTTGGGTCCCTTTTTGTTCGTTGTTGGTGTGACAAGGCTGCGATTCAACTAGCATCTCGAACCAAGAAGCACCCAGACAATATATTTTAGCGATGAGCTGAGTGGAATATGTAAGAAAATTTTACTTTTGACATAGTTGGTTTCTATTGGGTTTTTTATTTTGTGTGTTCTATTTTAGGATTCTTAGTGGCTATTGTATAATGTGAAGGAAGATAGAAGGTGTAAACTTTGGGTCTGAGATGACGATTTCGCAAAACATTTAAACCAAGGTTCTCATTGCAGTGATTTGGGTTTTCTGGTTTTTCTCCAAAGCTGGTTCCTTTTCCCAAAGGGGTTTATAAAATGTCAATGTTTGAGCCTCCTTGTAAGAGGGATGGTGTCGAAGGCCAAATTCTAGATTTGGACACAGCGGTGAAAGATGGGGTTTTGGCTGGTGGTGTTGATTCTAGGGTTGTGGGAAATGGGATTGATGAAAAATCGGATCTCGCAAAAATGATTGAAGAGTTGGACTTGTGTAAAGTTCCCTATATATTCATTTGTCCAATTTCCCTTGAGGCAATGCATGACCTATTGACCCTTTGCACTGGCTAGACCTATGAGAGGTGCAACATTCTCAAATGGTTCAATTTGGGCCACTTCACTTGCCCCACCACAATGCAAGAGCTTTGGGATGATTCACTCACTCCCAACACCTCCCTACACTGTTTGATATCCACTTGAATTTCTCATAAGTAACCTTATTCTCTCTCCCTCTTAGTCTTAATTTAAATTTTTATCCTAAATAATATTTGCTAATTATTTTTTAAAAATAAAAAAAATCTATTTCCTATGTGAAATCCCAACTCTTACATAAAGTACATGTGACATCACAGGTAGTTTGTCGACGTGTCGAGTTAACGACCACATCAGCAATTAAAGAATCTCTTCTAACGATAGAAACCTCACAATTTTTTTAAAATATTAGGAACCCATCAAAAGCAAAAATTTATTATGATCAAATGCGAAACTCAAGTATATATCAAGGATATTAAATAAATAAAAAATGGTAAACTGAAATAAGAGTGTTGCAAACAATTAACAACATTTGACTATAAATTCCTATCCTAATCATCTATTTATTTTTTTATATAGATAAAATCATCCGTCAAAGATTACAAAATCAACTATTAGAAATTGTATAACATAGAGTTGGTCAAATATACTCTCCGACTGTTCAACCAATGCTATAGACTCACAATTAGTGTTCTAATGTACATCCTTCAATTTATTGTAATTAACAGATAATTTTTTCAAAATATTGTAATTAATAGATCATTGTTTATACAATTGTAATAGAAATATATTTACAAAACAGATAATTTTCTTTGTAAAAAAATTATTTTTTTTAATAATTTTGAAAAATGATTAACAATGACGTGTATTATACATTATTTTTTCTTTAATATTAATGTCTTTATGCCTAAGTTTTAAAATTAAACTTACAAGTATAGTAGTTACATGCACAGGTACTTTATGAAATATAAATATTAAAATATAAATATTTTTAATTTATTTAAATTATATATATATTCGTGTTAAAGAAAATAAAATTATAATATCAAATATACATTTGAATACTTGTAATTTTAAAATTTTAATTAACTGTATTTCTTTCTATATTGATTTTATATTTAACTTTTAAAATTTAGATTGCTTTGGTTGGGTTCCTTTGGTAAGAAAAGAGAATGAAGGCGAGGCTGTTTTTGTAGACTTTTTTTTTTCTGATTGTGAAGGGTTTAGAGAAGGTTTTATGACTCTTGAACTCCCCTCTCACACATAAGCTTTTACTGAACACACTCACCCCTTTCTTTCATAACCCAAAGGCACATTTCCTCAGGCCCAAATTCCACTGAAACTCACTAAACATTTATATAATCAAATAATCATCAATCATATTAATTAATTCAAGTACCTAAATTAAATTAAATTTCACTTATATCTCAATTAAATTACTTATTCATGCATTAGAAAAATCACACTGTTACAATTTATACTAAAATAGATTAAAACATAACTAGTTTTTGTATCCGTATGAGAGATAGATTCTTTTTATGTTCACACACACAGACTTTATTTTATTTTAAAATATTAAACCAAAACAATTTTAATTGATTACATAAAATATTATTTAATACAAAAGGTCGAAAAGATTATAGATGTTTGCGGTAGTCTACACCCTTTAAGAAGTTCTTAATTGGTATATTTGTACACTAAAATACCCCTATTTAACTAATTGGTATATTCCATGGAAATCCTTGATTTTGGAGTAAAAATCTATTTTCTTGCTTTGGTTGGGTGTGGTTGATGCTCTTGTAGTGTGAGTTGCAAGTGGGGTGGTAGAAAACTCTTCTGTTTGGCTTAAAGTTTCTCTATTTCCTTTTCTTCTTCAAAATTCACCATCTTGGGTTTGTGAAGGTAAGGAAAGCTTTAATTAGTTTTTATGTTTTATTTTTGTGTTTTACACTTAGAATGATGGATTTTAGTGTGGAATAACTTATACTTGTTGTGTAAGATGTGAAATTTGAATTTGGGTTAGTTTGGAAGCCATGAATGCAACTAGGTTTTTTTTTTTTTTTAAATTGTGCACTAACCGCATGACTTATGCCATGGATTCATGCAACTCTGGGAGAGTGAAATGACCTTTGTCAGCACTAGAGCTTAAGCTTGTTATCCAAGTGGCCGCAATGAATTTAAGACGGGGGAGTGAATTGAGTTTATAATTTTTTTCTTTGTTAATACACTCTAATTCCTTTTTATATGATCAATGTGATAATGTATCAAAACCTTGATTAAAAAGAGAAAAAGAAAGTAATTAAGATCTCTACCAATATAAATGAACACGGTAAATTTACAATAAAAGTAAAGAGATAAGGGAGGAAAGAACTGTAAAATTGGTTTATACTGGTTCGATCACTTCTTGTAACTATGTCCAGTCTCCAAGTAACTCGCTTGAGAGTTTCACTATCTTTCAAATCCTTTACAACAACATAGCACTCTTACACCTTGGGATCCCTCACCCTTTGTGTTTGAGTCTCTCAAGAATCAAGAGATATCACACTCTTGTTCTTATAAGGGATGTCTCACCCTTTGTGTTTGAGTCTTACAAGAATCAAGAGATATCACATTCTTGTTCTTACAAGGAATGTCTCACCCTTTTCAAAAGTTTAGACAAAGAATATAAGAATTCATACTTTCTAATTTAGAGGAAATGTTACAAATTGAAGCACTAGAAGTTTTCTCAATAATAAGTGTATTTGGCCTAGTTTTTGATCAAGAACTTAATAAATGAGAATGATTGTTAACAATATCTTTTTAAAATTTTCTCATCCCTTTTAAACATGTTAAAATGATGAATATTTATAGACAAAATTCATGTAAATCATTAGGGGTCATTCCCAAAAGATGTAACTCTTCAAAACACACTTTTTGGTGCAATTTCAAATCTAAAATTTCTAATAATCAATTACATGATGTGGTAATCAATTACATTGATTCCAAAACTTGAAAAACAACTTTAATGCTTTTAAAATAAACTTGAAGACTTGATTTAAATTAATCAAATGGCCAAATATGCTTATTGGAAAAACATTTTAACAATTTAACCTAAAATTTTAAATCTTCTAATTGCTTGACTTGTTCGTGTTGAAAATTCTTTGTGTTATTTTGCTTTCACCTTTCTATCGTTTGCCTTTTGTCATTATCAAACATACAACATTACATATCCACAAAGCCATGGATTTGTGTAGCTTAAGTTGTGAAAGTGAATTGACCTACGTCAGCACTAGAGCTTAAGTCATGGATTCGTGCAGCTTAATCATGACTAGTAGCTTAAGAAAGTTAAGTTTTAAAATGCTTCTAAATGGTCCTTCAACTAGAATTCAAATAAAATTAACCTTGCTTTATGAGCTTTTATGAAATGAGTAAAGTGGATTATGATTTAAGATCGTATAATTCATATTCATATGAGGATTTTTGGTGTTTGACAATAAGAGCTCGTGGTGTTGAATGTCTTACTATGCTTGTTGAATTAATGGTGGTATATATATGAATGATGGGTTTATGATATGGTGAAGACTTGACATGTTCAAATTGATGATTGTTTATGTGAAATGTTTATATTATGCTAAGATGGGTTCATTGTTGTTGAAGTGAATAATGAGCAAAGTGAATAATGGTTGTTGTGGTTGAATCTTTGAAATTGGAACCTATATAAAAGCATTTAAATGGGTCAATTGTGTTTTTGAAAGAATTGAGAATTGGCTACTTGATGAAGGCGAGACCCATTATTGGGCGTCAGATCTTCAATCCACTAAGAGACTTGTAGGTCTCGCATAGTGGATATCTTCGCAAGTACCCACTCCCATGTTTTAGACTTCAATGGTTTTCTGAAGTGGTGGAAATGTTTCATAACCATTGAAGTTGACTCATCTAAATGTCTAAGAGATGGTTGTTATTGCTGGTGAAACTTGGATCTTTGAGACAGACCATGAGTGAGATGATGGATACAGACAAACCTCAAGTGAATCCAAGTATCATATATATGATGAGGTGTTTTGTTGTTGATGCATATGAGTAGGCACGTAAAGCAGGGGGGTGCTTTGCAGGCCCTCAACCTAGTGCTAGATGAATTAAGACTAATGTCGAATGTGGGCCTATAAAGTATATGGATGGGCGAACTCCTCCAGAGTTTAAGGCCTGATCGAGGTAAGACACTACTCACATTCATATATTCTGAAAAAATCACAATTCATTTGTATGGTTAGTCCAAGAGATTCCCTGAATAGTTAGAGAATGAGACTATGTCAGGAGATGGAGCTCATAAGGGGGACACTCATATGGTGTTTAATCTCCATGAAGTAGAGTCTGTCTTTATCGTTTATGATTGGTATGTATGGTGATGCTTGATTGACGAACTTATGATGATGATACTTGATGGTTTAATTATGATGTTAATTACTTGATTTTAATTCATGATGGTTATACATGAACTGTGCTTTTTATGGGAGTTGGATGTTGCTATTAATTGATTCAAAAGTTATGTTTAAATATGTAATATTTTATCATGTTATAAATTTTTTAAATATTTATTTTTTGTAAGTTTATTCTTGTATTGTGACACATGTGATTATGATGATTTTGAACTTCTTGTATGTGGGAGTAGATAGCTAGGAGGTGAATCTTTCCTTTGGAGACATTATAGATGGGTATGATCGGACTTGAAGATACAATTTTTCTTGTCTTTTTTTTTGTTAGTTTTATGCGTAGAATTGATCAACTTAGGTTTCTGAAATAAATTAAAATAAAGATCGAGTTATCATATAACAATGGACCATTACATAAATGAGAATTCGTTGTTTTTTTTTTTTTTTTTTGGTGAATTAAAGGGTAATAAACACCCACAAAAGCACTAAAAACCCGCGCGGAAAAAACATCTGCCATACTAGCGTTTGCAATTAAATCAGGAATAACAAAAAAAAATATTCATTTGCCTATCTAAAAGACAACCCATAATTAGTCAGCTTGAATCCGTTGGTGTTTGTGGGTAACTATGAACAACCTTCTAAAAGTATTCTGTTTTTCTTTAACTTCTACGGTTACTCACACTAATTTTAAACATTTTAGTATTGGATTTCAGATTTTTCGTTCAGAATCTTCATCTTTCAGGACCCTGGAGTTCATAAAAGTAAAAAAAATGAAAAACATTTAAATTAACATTAAAATAAACCAAACTGAACACAATTAATATCTCAAAAGAGCAGCAAAATTTACTTCTTTCTAAAATAACAGGCACCTGGCAATTTCATTTTGCTTAGAAAAACTCCTATAAGTGGTTACAGGGAGATTTTTATTGAAGAAAATAAAAGAAGCTAGCAGTAGCACATCACCATTAGTTAATCATTTTTCGTCCCAAATAACACTGCAAATAGCGAATGACTTAGGCAAACCGTCCTTTGATCTCAAGTCTTTTTTAAGATTGATTTTAACAAACAGACCTCAGCGAAGGAAACAATTGCGCGGTGAAAGCTGAGTCTCAAATATGCTAATCAATAAGCATTACTACACCCAATTTTGCATTCAATTCAAATTTATTCATCATCTTCCTACTCAATACCATCTTCCCCCTCTTACTTTAATAAATTAATAGATATCCTTTCCTCAACCATAAAAGCAACAAGAATTTAGAAAAGGCAAATATCGGATGCATTATATGCACCTCGTTAATCCATATCCTTGTAATGATCATTTTTACTGAAGTAACTAGAAAATTATATTTGTATGATGTATAGCATAGTTAATTTCCTATAAAACTGCCAAGGGACATTGGGCATTACCAAATCAGAGGCCCTACGCTATACAAAATTCCACCTATCTATCAAAAATTTTTGCCAAGCTCAACTTTTTTCATCATTCTAATAGTGTTGTGCAAAATCGAGTCCAAAATTCCAGCTACCTGAAATCACATAAGAAAAATAAAATCAACAATGTAATTAAAAAAAAAAAAAACGCAAGACTAAAATAACAATATCTGGAACAACGGCAAATACAAACCGTGAAAACGCCCCCAATAATGGCACAGACATTTGTTATAAAATGTGAAAAAGACCTCTGGTTTTCTGTTATTAAGACCTGCAGACAAAAACATTATAAACCTTATATAAATTTACTAGTAGTGCCAAATTCATCCATAACTATAACCTCCATATTCAGACCTGCATGGGGGAGAGCTCAAGATGAAACTTTGCAACAGGAATGTCTACACTGTGTGCCACACTGCTGTGTGCTGTGTACTCGTACTCCTCAATTAATTTATAACCGTTTCTAGTCACTACCTCTGTTTTAACTATCTGAATATAATGCTCTATCTGCAGAAACATGAGTGAGTGGTAGGATTATAAGACATTTGGAAGAAAAGCAAAGCAAAAAACTTCATAAGGTCCTGGGCATCCTTGCTATCTGTAGCATCTCACTCTTGCAAAAGGAGATAGACAGACAACACATACAACCACTGGATATTTCCCATTATACAATCAAACATTTAATTAGATACCAACTAACAAAAGTCAAATAGTAAAATTAACACTAAATTATAAGTTTTTCATATAAAATATTGAACTTACAGTAACATTGGCACCTAAATCACGAATATTGGTGAATGACCTGCCATTGAGCCTATCATGGCTGCTGCCTATGTATGGTAGCAAGAGCTTCACATCACTCATGGCCCTAGGCGTCACTTTCTTTCCAAAAGACAAGTTGTTTATGAAATGTGACATGTTCATTTGAGAAGCATCAAAGGAATGGGCATCTGATCTAGCTGAGATGATCAAATTTCCTGGAACCTGCAAAGTGAATAACAGCTTATATTCTTTCCAAATTGAAATCTATGGGAAAAAACAAGAACAAGTTATTTTAGTATTAATAACTGAAGCTTCTACTATAAACAAAAGAAGAAGGAAAAAAAAATAGGATTCCATTGTATCAGATATTTCCAAAGCAATGTAAGACCTTAATTCCTGGTTACATATGAAAACTAAAAAAAAATGAGTTTTTCTATAAATTATGGTTGAAGGTTAAACCTTAACCTTTTGGCATTTACCTTTTTCACACGCACATATCCCTCTACTCTACATCCACCTGCTGATGGTGCTGGCCTTTTTGCATTGTCTGAACCATTAGATTTATCCTCCAGAGCTAGCTTTTGAGATTCTGTTGGGAGAGATGTGACTAAATCCTCCATAAACTGAAGGCAGAAAGTGATGTTTAATTACATAAAAAAAAAAAAAAAACCCATCAAGTCTACTGATTCAAATTATGCTAATTTAAAATATAGTATGAACCTTGACGAGGCTTTCTGTATCTCGATCTCCATAATAGGACTCGTGTTCATGATGCCCATGTTCACTTCTGAAATTGGAAAAGCATTCAGCAAACTAGATTTCATGAAAAAAATCCAAAACTTTTAGAAGTCCAATCTTGGACCAGTATGGTACAGTATTGAGGATGTATGAAATATGAAGATATGGCTTAAAATGGATTGAAAGACCTCTCTCCAAATACAATGGCGAACTAAACAAGTAAACATTACAAAGAAGGGGCATTGTCCATTAGAATTTGATTCATTGAGAAGGTCAAGGAGGCAAGCCCTGCTAAGTGGTAACTTCTCCAAAGTTAGCTTTAATTACTACAAAATTGATCATCCATCAACATGATTGCTCTTTAACTATTCAGCTGATCCTCTCAGGAGAAACAATACGCAAATGGATTGCCCTAGGAGTACACCCATTTTATCTTCTTTTTTAACCAAAATGCAACCAAAATTTAAAGAAATAATCAATATAAGTTTAAAATGAAATTATGGAGATTTAGGTAATTGAGTTGAGAGGAGAAAAAACGGACATTATTGGCTAATGTATCAGTGAGATTTGATATGAAGACATTTTATTTGGGTACAAGAGATATATATGCCTATATATAACCCTGAACTAATAAGGAAATAGAGAATTGGGAAATATCAACCAAATCAAATTCAAATAATAACACCCCTCCGAACCGGACGTGAAGGTCTCCCCTCACCCGGCTCTCTGCAGGGGAATCTCCACAGAAACATGGAAAAATGACAATCAAATAATAATGGAAATACAGAAATATGATAACTAAACAAAATTAACCTATTAATATC
>PYAF01004918.1:506651-549864 GCA_007407185.1 Glycine tomentella
GAAACAGAGTTAAAATAAAAGAACGGTGAGAGGAGAAGAGAAAAGAAGAAGCAAAGAATTAAAACAGGGAACAACTGGAACATAGAACTACTAAAGGGTTTAAACCTCCATCAGACTTATAGCTTTTCTCCACTCCGTCCTAAGACATACCGTCCGCCAATCTAAATCCCACTCCATTAGGTCTTGTTTAACTACCTTTTCTTGTTTAACCTATTAATATCCATTTTCACAAAATGATTTCGTGATTTTGACCAATTCCCAATGAAATATATAGTCTTTCCTTTCCTACCTATTTCAATGTATTAGTTTCATCCTCGTGTTTCACTACTTTTGATTAAAATGTTTTTTTTATCATTAATCTGTTAGGACCCAGGAATGGAATCCAGCCCAATAGCTAGGCCCACTATCTGGAGAGTATAATCTAGAAGGAATAAGAAGGGGAACGGAAATTAGTTGCTGAGTTGGCAGTGTGAGAGATATTAGTGTTGGCTATAGGAGAATTCTGTTAGAAGAGGATCGTAGGGGTGAGAAGAGGGATATTATTGAACATTGTGGTTAGTTTTCCGTTCTAGCTTGAGGTTTCTAACATAATCACATTCTAGATTTGAGTTTTAGATCCAACCTATTCCCATATTGTTGAATGAAAAAAAAAAAGGCTTAATTGCATGTTGGGTCCTTCTAATTTAGATTGTATGGGATTTTGGTCCCCCATGTTCTTTTGAGCCAATTAAGTTCCTCTATTTATAAAACTTGCAAATTTGGTCCCTTTGTCTATTTTATTTTTGCTAAAATCTTCAAATTATCATTTTCTACTCAATATTTACAATTAAATCAACTAAATCGTCTTCTACTCAAAACTCACCAACCAAAATATCAAATTACATCCCAATAAAATATTAAAATTTCCACACTTCAAACCCTAATCTCACATCTTGTTGAAATCCTTCAAATTTTATCTAGTTTCCACTAAATTTCTTACTTTCTTAACTTGTAAAATAATTTCACATCCCAATTCCATCATAAACCCTCAAATATTTGGATAGAAAAATAATAATGAGGGTTTTAGGTAAAAGAAAACAGAAAAGGGGACCAAATTTGGCTAATTTTAAAAATAGACTTAATTAACTCAAGAAAAAAAAAACTTGGGAAACCAAAATCACACAATGGCCAAACTAGAGGGACCAAAAGTGCAATTAAGTCAAAAAAACTACAACATTAAAATAGTGAAAAAATTTAATACAATCACAAAATTTATTATGTATATAATACCCTGAAAAGGATTAGCAGATGCCAAATGAGCACGTGTACATTATTACCCAAAAAGCCAAGGTGAAGAAATACCTAAATTGCATGACCTGTATATTATGAGGTTTGTGTAGGGATAACTTAATGATATTAATGCTGTATAATAACATCAAACTAATAATCATACATAACATATAGTACAAATGATTGTTACTTGAAATATTGAATTAGAGGTAGGAATTCTTCATCAAACACTGTTTGACCAATTGATTTTCCCAAATGGATTTATTACCTGAGATCAGTTCCTTTACGGAAGATTCGAATAGATGGATACCCTTGTATGTGATTCCTGGACAATGATAATGAGATACAGATGAATGGCAAAAAAAGCCTAGATGGAGAATAACAAGTTCCATAACAATATCAACAAACCATGACAGAAAGTAATAAATTATAATGAAGAAAATTAATTTCATGCTCAACATAATAAGTATTGAAGAAAGTGTTTGATGTTTATCTTCTTCAATCTTATGCTAATAATATCTACAAAGCCTAATTTAATAAATAAATAAAAAAAAAAAAAAACTTACAAGGACTAAAAGTGAAAACTGGTATATTTGCAAGAACAAAAAGGAATTCAAACCCCCTCTATTGACAAACAAACTACTCTAACTGTTGCAAACTAATTTCCCTTATTGACAAGAATGCAAGATCACAATCATATGACCACTGGAGATATAAGGTTGGTCTAGTGGTGAAGGGATAAGGGAGGGGGTGAGAGGTTGCGGGTTCGACTCCCCCCACTGTCAAAAAACTAACAATTAACAACTAACATTTGCCCATAAAAAAAAAACAATCATATTACCACCACTCAGCTATGACTCCCATATATCAGTTTTTAATCAATCTTACTACACTCCTGGCCTAGTGGATCACAGAATGTTATAACAAAAAGACCCACTAACCCTCACCTGTTCGCTTTATTTACAAAAGTAAATCACCTTACCCTTTAATACATATCAAAAAACTAGCTCATAAGGTGAGGATTGTCCTCCACTTATATACTCTATCTTGGTACTATCTCTAGCCAATGCCGGACTTGGAATTTTCCCAATAGTTTCATAGATAGAAGCACAATGTGAATCTGAACTCTTGGGGAGAAAAGAAAGAAGCAGGAAAGAAAACAGACAACAACAACAACAACAAAGTCTTATCCCACTAGTTGAGGTTGGCAAGCAAGAAAGAAAACAGAACGAATGAAAAATAGAGACAATACAATTGTTTCCTTGTGATGTTTAAGCAGAATAAAACTGTGGTGAAAGACAGTTATAGATGTTGCGGAAGTTTTTTAATTTAAGAAAATAGAATTTAAAAACACATCCCAAAAATTTATAAACATAACGGTATAAAGTAACACTTTTTGAGTTTTGCCTCCCATGTTCTTTTTTACAAACCAAACACGGTATACAGCACACCATTTTTCTACCAATAATGTTCTTTTCTTTACTTCCTAACAAATTTAAAAAAAATATATATATATCTTGACCCCTTTCCTTTCTTCACTCCAAGTTCATCAGCAGCATAGCCTTTGTAGTTTATTTATACAATAACTTCTTTTCCAGGTATGATTTGGCAATGTGTATGTATATGATTCAAAAGCAAAAACATAAAAAATGGTAGCAAACCAAATTTCATTAAATAATGAATATAAAAAATTACAGAAAAAGGAAAATATGTCAACTCTAGGTAAGAAACAGAATCTTTTGCAGGGTGAAACGAAAAGTAAACTAGCAATAGTACCTCCTGCATAAATCACCTTCTTGAGTGCAATCAACCTTTGCCAAAATAATACGCCCATCCATTTCTGGGTCATATCTATATAAAATGTAACAATACACATATTGGACCTTGAATTAGTGAATTTATGATAAAAATAACTCTACCAAATCCAGAAAGGAGACGAGAAAGGCAATCTTCTATAATGTAATTTAAAGAAGTGTGAGAAACAAGGAGTCAATAATAAAGTACCTCTCTTTCATAATTTTAGCGGTCTTCTCCCATGAAGGTTTCTGAAAGAAACCAGTAGAACATAAGTTCATGTAACAAGTTCAAAATCTATTAATCACACCATCATCCATTAAAGGAAAGAACTAGATAAGGCTGTTGATGAAGAAAATGATGAGATCCAACACTGAATGGGAGGCCCAAAAGGCATACCAAATGCCCAGCTGGATGGGAGTCTTTTATTGAGTGAGAGTTAGCTGTTAGTTAGTTCATTTTACAGTCTGTCATGCATTTGATTAAGTTGAAGTCTTGGCACATTATCATTGGGTTTGTTATTTTACTATTGCAATAATTTTTCCTTTTGGAAGTTGTTATAAGTAGTGGCATATGGAAGGGAATAGGACATATTCCATCAAATTCTAATTCCATCTTCCTTCTGGAGGTATTTCCTGACCTCAAATACAGGAAAAGGTTATTTTTTTATCAGTAAGGCCAGTCTTTATATTTCAAGGAAAAACTATTGCAACAGTAAATAACAAACCCAATCATAATGTGCCAACACATCAACCTAATCAAAATGCATGACAGAAGTAAAACAGACTAACTAACAGTTAGCTCTTAATGAATAAACTCCTCCAGCTGAGTGTTTGCTAAACCTTTTGGGCCTCCCATTCAGTGTTGGATCTACTAGACCATCCTTTTCTTCATCAACAGCCTTATCAGAACTTCTGCACAATTCATTCATTGTATCTGTTGAAAGAATAGATGCTGAAACCGCATGTCTTAACTAGACAACAAAGTCTGTTTTATATAGACTGGTTGCAATATATACAAATAATTATAGGAGAATTCACTCCTATATACATGATATGATATGCCTATAAATCAATTCTAATAAATCTGATTCTAATCAGATATGCCTATAATTACAAAGGTCCTAAATAAATAAGGAAAAAAATCATAAAATATAGAAGAATAAATCCTAAGATATTTCTCAGATTCCTAACCGTATCAAAGCACTTGGTTAACAATCTTATATGGGCAGGTGAAATGCAACTATTAGCACCCCTAGCATGACATGTTAGTCAACATTCTAAATCAGGATTTTGCATTAGTGACTACTGAAGTGTAACTGATTAAAGATTCACTAAGCACTTGAAATAGCCTTTGCCACTACTACTTGTAATGAAAGGAAAATTTCTCTTTTAATGAATGAGACATTGTTGAAACGGAAACAGAAAACCAGTTAGGAAGCAACAAAGACATCAGGTACCAATCTTATTTCCTGAAGTGAAGAAGAGGTAAAGCATGATAAAATGATTACCAAACGTTGACACCAGGAACACCAAGGTGCATAAAAATTTACAGCTGTAATTGGAAACCTGCAAAAGGATTATTAAAAATCGAGTAAACAATGCATATTAAAAGGAACTTTTGAGTTCTCACATAGCTAAAACAAAGAAAAATCGAATGAAATGTTTTTACACTTACTGATGAACATATTTATCAAAATTATGTGTTGTGAGTGAAAAAGAACCTTCAACAGATTCTTCATCTACTTCATCATCATGCTTTACAGCATTTGCAACTGTACCTGAATGAAACTCAGCACCAGTGGGTCTTAAACTTGAATCAATAGAAAACTTACGAACTGTTTTTGTTATATTGAGCCTGTTCTGAAAACAAGAGGTAAAATATTAAGTACAAGGACTAAAACATCAAAGAATGAGATCAGGTATCGTATCATAAGCAATTATAAAATGAATAAGAAAATGGAGTAATAGAAACTTACTGTTCCCAGCACATCACTCACATCAACTGATGCAAACTCACATGAGAGTGCAGGAAAACTACAAAATAAGTTGAAGCAATCAGCCGACAACAGAGACAGAGGAAGTAAAGTTAACAAATAGCCATTAAATTAACTTAACATACTGAGTATAATACTATGACTAGCCACGGTGTTTAAATGACTTGGAAGTGGGAAGGACTGGAAACTCTTAGAAAAACTTGTGAGCTGTGAGAGATGAAGGTACTACTGTCTTGGGAATGCTTTGACTTCATGTCAGTTTCACAAGCCATCACTATACATCAAATTTTGATATTGACTGCCAGCCTTTTAATGATCATTTTGTAAGGCCCCCATCCCACTCCCAATTTTAAAAATATGATATGAAGCTGGCCCAGTTTCATCGAAAGGTTTTCATCCCTTCCTTCTATAGTAGTGTGATTGGATATGGACTTTTAAGAGAGGAATTCAATTTTTCAAGTGGATTTAAAATATGACATATCAAAATGACTTGTTTGGATATTAAATCCAAAGAATTGTTAAAATGGTGGAAATTTGCTTGGAGTTTTTTTTAAGTAATATGAAGGCCTTTCAAATAATATTGAAAAATCAAAGAATTTGAAAATTCCTACTCCTTTACGGTCTCACTCAAACTGTCACCCAAAGCTTTGCCGAATGCTCTATCTCTGTTGCACCTCTTCCCTTCTCTCTCTTGTGTCTCCCCTTTCTCTCTCCCTCTCTCCCTGTCTTCTGCACCTCCCTCACACTCTTTTGCACCTTTTTTTCTCTTTCCCTCTCCCTCTCTATTTGTGTTATGCTTCTTTTTAAATAAATATTTAAAAATGAAATTTTACATATAATGAAAATTAAATTACTTTATCCAAACAAAGAATTTGAAATACAAGGATTTTGAATTTCTTTATTCAAAAAAAAATGTGAAAATGAAAATAATTTAATTGAATCAATTAAATTTCCATGCATTTTAAATTCCTTAGAATTTTGAAATTCTCTATCCAACACTACCTAAGTTAATTTCAAGCTTCTAAAAGTCAAACTACAAAACCATTTTGTTTAATGAATTAACCAATAGATAGCAAACAACTTATCAACCCCCAACAAGCTGGTCTTCAAAAATTCTCTATTAGACAAGTATGCATTCCTATAACACAAGCCTCAATTTGCAAATACAAGTAAATAGAAGCTCACGTTCCTTGCAACATGACAAGTTCATACCAAGACTCAGAAAACCACAAAGCCACCAATAATTCAAATATAACACTAAACAATAGTTAAGAAACGAGCATCCACCATCTTGAGTTGAGAAACACCCTATTCAACCAAAGACGGCAAACACTTACAAATGCTTCTACCTGATATTGAAATCGATACGTAAATAGTCACCATCAGAACTCTTGTCTACAATCACAGATGTGGAGGTGCTAACAGACAAATAACTACTTAGTTCCTGAAACAAGGTTGCAAGATAAACATTAAAATGAAACTTAAACAACCAGATCAAACTTCAAATTTGACAAAACTAAATCGAAGATGTTCATAATTTGGCATATAAACAGTATGAGGACCTAATATCAATCTACAATACACTTATACACATATTATGTTCAGCAAGTCACAAACAAAATGGAGGTTTCAGGCTTTCATCTACTGACCATTCCAAATAAAAACATCATAGACAGAGCTGCCACTATGGATAGTCCCGCTCCTGATAGCGACGCCTCAGTCAAATCTCTCGGGATTTTCCTGTTGACACAAGTCAACAACAGCCACATAACAAAATTATCAATAAAATTATAAAAAATGGAAGCATGCATTCACAAATTACTCATAAAATTCACATCGCAAGCGATAACGTCCATGCCACAAAACTATTAGTAAAATTTACAACAAAACACTTCAAATCACAAAAAAGAAAATTCGAATCTAGGCAATGGACATGTTCTTCTTGCACATAAACACTGAATAAATAGCATTTTTTTCTGTTCTCTTACGCTGTGCACTTCGGTCCGAACCGTTATACAAAGAGCTAAACAATGAACATCGAACTCAACAAGATTGAACCAAATCTATAACAGAAAACAAGTATTATGCACACTCGCGAGCAAATTGAAGCTGAATAAGAAGAACAGAGGGAGATTCCGACCTGTAAAAATCAACGGATTTGAGTTTCGTAGCAGAAATCATGGTGGAGAAATGGTGGAACCACGGTGAGTGAGAGAGAGAGAGAGAGAGAGAGAGAACACTCTCAGAAAATGAGAGCTTAATCGCTGTAGATCGAAGGAGCTTCTGTTTCAGCTATAGCTGTAGCTTCTTCGTTCAATCGTTCCCCCACTCTCTCTCACTCTTCTTACGGGTGACCAAAAAATTTAATATATTTCAATTTTCTTTTTACGGTGGAATATATTAAAGGTTAAATTAATTAGAAAATGTTCTCGACTACAAATTTTTAATTAGCTCCTCGTTTTTGTTTTTTTTTTTTTTAAGAGGAAATTAGCTCCTCGTTTTTGTTTTTGTTTTTTTAAGAAGAAATTAGCTCCTAGTTAAAAAATTATAATTAGGTCCTTTGTCTTATAAAATTTTTGTAATTGAATTTCTAGAGCTTTTAAAACTGTCACAAATTATTATTTTCTAACAGTTTCAAGTTGCTATAATTTTTTTTAAAAGGAAGTTGCTATAAGTTAACTTTAGGAATTTAATTACTTTTATTTTATTACAAAATTAAGGACTCAATTACAATTTCTTTTAATTTTGAGTCGTAATTAAACTTTTTCAAATACAAAAAGGATTTTATTAATTAATTTAGCGAGTGTTTTTTACGTCCTATAAATTGGATATTTTGTTTTTAGTTTCTCACAAAATTGTTTTGGTTATTGTAGTACCAATATAGAATTATTTTGGTTATTTTAATCTATAAAACATACGGTCTAAGTGGATGATAGCTTGTGCATAAAAGTGATAACTATTTGCTGCATCATCTTTTAACAAAGTGTAAAAGAAATGTTTAGAGAATAAAATGATCAAAATAATTTTATGGAACTAAAAAAATAAATTATAAAAATTAAAATGATATTTGAGCCTGAAAAAATTTATGAATATATTTTATAAACATCAAATAAATGTATTTATACTCATAAAAAGTATAAAAATAAAACATTTTTTTATAAAATTAGCTCGTGTTAAAACTTAATATCAAAGTATATATTCTCATCCTAACAAGTTGAATTTCACTAGTCAACTCCAACAAATTATAATACCTGTAATTCTTTTTTTGTTTAAAAACTTGAAGTCATTAAATTGATTTTGACTAAACTATTGGTTTTTAATCCTCTAAATTTTGACTGCAGAATTGGATCTTCTGAATTTTCAAAAGTATTTGCATATCACATTAAAGGACACAATTAATGTTAACCAAATATTTAGAAAAGTACATAAGGAATTTAGTTTTTAAAATAAATTAATATTTTGATATTTACTTTATCAATAAATTAAGAAACTTCTGTTATTAAAAAGTTTCTTATGCTTTGCATGTTTTCTTATGCTTAAAATTATTATAACGACTCTTCTATATATTTATTGTTGTTGTTTTACTGTTAAAAAATAAGTTGTTTTCTATCTTCATTCTCCAATCACAATGAGTTTTGTAAATTTTAAGTCTTTTTAGTATAATGATATGTTAAATATTTTGAGAAAAATTATGTTGTTAATAATAATTTTATCTTTCTCGAATCAGATCTATAATTAATTAATATATATATATATAATTTCTTACTAAAATTACGATGAACTTTTAAAAACACTCAAACATTGCTTATATTTAGAGAAAAGCTAAAAACATGTTTTTCGGAATTTTATTAAATTTTCGAGTTCCAGTACACAAAATCAAAAGGGAGAAATTTGTTATTCTATGAATAAAACTTCTTTTGAACTCTTCCCATTAAAATCCAAACATGTATAATATCATTTGGAAGGAGATGTTGAATAAATAATTGAAAAAAAAAGTCAACACTGACACAATAAATATATATTCTAGTTTTTCAATAATTTCTTAAAATTTGATAATTGAGTGATCTTTTTGGAACAATAATTATATATCATATATCGTTGTAATATTCTCCACCTAACAAAATTTGTCAAAGAAATAACATTTATAAATTAATATTTAATTTATAAATAAATAAATAATTAAAAATATTTTAGAATGAACCTTAGATGGATCAAAAGCATAGTTCCTTAAGACCACAAGGTTTGTATTAATATTAGGAAAATTTTCAAATTCAAATTAATAAAATAAAAATAAAAATTATTAAAAATTGAAAATCGAACCAAATTGATATTTTTAATTTGTTTGAGTGATTTAATGCTAAAATTAATCGATTCAATTCAATTTATATTTTAAGTTTCTACGACCGATCTAAAGTACATATGATTGTAAAATTGTTCTTTTTTTATTCTTAGTGGCTTTGTGCACATGCAAGTATTTGTTTTGGTTTTGATATTTTTTTATAAAAAAAATCAATCATAGAAAACTGAAGTAATGAAACGTATGTGGAGGTAAAAAAAATTCTTTAAAAATTTTAGTTTGTTATCAATAAAAAAAATATGTCCATTCTTACATGCTCAAACATATTATATTTTTTCAATCTTATTTCCTTAATTATGTGTTATGTGAAAGTAAACATTGAAGTGCATCAATTGATCACTAGTTGTTCTTAGTGTTTCCTCTAGGTTTTCAAATCTGAACCGTGGGAAGTCTCTTGAAGATTGGTTTACAATATGTTTTTTTGTAGATGTTGTTGTAATTGCAATGCAATGTGCTTCTATATTCATTCCACTAATTATTTGTTCTTTGACTTCTTCGAGTTCCTTTGGTCGAAAATGTTCAAGGATAATGACGAGACATATCTATCTTCACGAACTATTCTTGCAACACAACTTCTGATGATCTCTGAGTCATATGTAGCTTTTGATACCTATCATTTACCAAAGCAACACAAACATCATTCTTTTGATTATACACAACTATTGATATATGCACTTTGACCCAAAAAGCATGATTGGCTTCTCTAGCTTTTGAATAACTCTTATTTTGGTAAAATTCTATTTTTTAATGCAAAATCTATTTGTCTTGAAAAGTTTCCATTGTGGGCCTATACTTTCACTTTGAACCATGAGAAGTCTTCTAAAGATTGGTCTACAACATGTCTTCTATAGATGTTGTTGCAATTACAATGCAATGTGCTTCAACCATGTTGTCTTCTTTGAGTTCCTTTGGTCGAAAATCTTCAAGTATAATGAAGAACTCACAACTTCGAACTAGAGCTTCCATGCATTAATACATGTCTTCAATTGGGTGTGTGCTTCTAGATGGTGAGACACGTTTGTCTTCATGAAGAATTCTTGCAATGCAACTTCTGATGATCCTTTAGTGACATATAGCTTCTAATAATCACCATTGACCAAAGTAATCATTAGTAACTAAAAATTTATAATTCTTCAAATTTGCTTTTTATGCTTTATCATTATTAAAACTTTAACTTTTGGTTTGTCAGTTTGTCTCAACAAATATATTATGATTGAAACATTGTAGAATTGACTCTTCATATCTTAAACTTCTTTGATGAATACTATACTAGGTACCATTAAATAGACAATTTTTTTCTATTAGATATTAATAATAGGTTATATTGATATTGTTACGGATCCAATATATGAGTCTAATAAAATGTCTCATTAAGGGTCCATTAGCTTAGAATCGCAACAATAAATGAAGATATCTTAACAACGTGAGGAATAGTCATCGAATGAGATCCCAACAAACAAATATCCTAATCCCAACAATCAAGGATTATATTTTATCTAATCAAGAGGTTATATCTTATCTAGTCACAAGATGACAACAATTAACCTAGATGTAACACCCTTATAAATAAGAGGTACATTCATAGGTATATTCATTCTCTCTCGACTATATTCTATGTTGTCACTGTGCACACACATCACGCCCATTGGCTAAATGCCGTCTCAGTATTAAAGTGTACAGTGATCTGCTGTACTGGTCCTCCGGGATATAAACGTTGTATTGATCCTCCGGGATATAAATGTCGTACCGATCCTCCGGGATAAAAATGTTGTACCTGTCCTCCAGAATATAAATGGTATGTTAAATACAGACCGACATTCTGGGATAAAAAAATGGTTCACAAATCAAATGGCAAGAAAATGCATCAAGCGGCAACAAAGTCACTTAAGAAGTGCAAAAAAGAAATTGAGTTTGAAGAATAAAGGATGACGCTTTCGAAATTTGAAATCGAGGTCAGGTTCAAAGAGTAAGGGAGGACGCTTCTGAAATTCGAACCGGATTAAAAATTCAAGTTGTAAGATATCTTGAGGGTAAAGCCCAACAAAGGGTTAAAAACTCAAGAAGTGATTGCTTATTCTTAAACCTGAACTAGTTAAAACCTTCAGCTAATGAAACTTAGGCAAAGACTAATTAAAAATTTGAAACCGAGATACTTAAATCCAGGTTTAGATAAAATGGGGGTATAAAAATAAACCTTCATGCGTATGATGCATCGAAGTTGTATTTTGGGCTAAGGAGGTGAACTGTCATGCTGACTCTAATCATGTTGAAATGTTTAAGGTCTTGGTTAAAAATTGAGTTTGAACATGTGACAGATTGCCCTTGGTCCGGATTGAATTTCGGTAGTATGAGCTGGAATGTAATGTGGAGATTTAGATAAAACCTTCGCATAATATAATACATGGGTTTTAATACCTGATGAATATTCAAGCAGACTCTGCGTAATGTGATAACCCTAAGTCCCAGCGCGTTTGGCGCGAGTTTGCGTGTATGGCGCAAGTCTGGGGGACTTTGGCGCTGAATTCTGCAGAAAACATTCTGCAGAATTGTGGCGCTGATGGCGCCACAGCTCTGGTGTTTGGCGCTGATGGCGCGGGAGCGGCGCTCCCAGCGCCAGAGTCTCTGGTGGTTGATGCCTTGGGCGCCAGGCTGGCGCTGGTGGCGCCAGACCACTCTGAGATTTCCAGCTGACGCAGTTGGCGCCGGAGGTTTTGGAGGTCGGCGCTCCTGGCGCGGGAGTTGGCGTCGGTGGCACGGGAACCTCTGGAGGTTGGCGTTCTTGGCGCGGGAGTTGGCGCTGACGGCGTGGGAGGCTCTGGAGGTTGGCGCTCCTGGCGCCAGAAGTTCTGGAAGCCGACGCTCTTGGCGCGGTTGGCGTCGTGGTCATCTGCAGCTGGCGCGATTAGCGCGGCAGCTCTGACAGGACCACTATATAAAGTGGATTTCGCGATTTCTGAAGGGAAACACTTTTCTCTTCTTCCTCCAGCCCCTTTCCTCCATTGTTAGACCTCCAAGCTTCTTTCCTTCACCATATCTCACCAAAATTCATTCCTTAAACACATTTCATGATGGAAATCACATATAGAGCTTGAATCCATCCTCATTCCTCCTTGAAAACCCCTAAATCAAAGGATCCCTTTCTCAAGGGAAGTTCGAAGAACTCGAGCTTGGCGAGGAACGGCGACGATTCGTGAGTACCCAAGCTAGGGGAAGTCGTCCTTAGGCCTTCTTTGCCATCTTTGAGGTAAAAAACTCGAGAATCACCTCTTGATTTATGAGTTGGGGTTTTGGGTGAATAGTGACCCACTTTTGATAGAACTAGTTTTAGCCTTGGGTCTTGTTGAAGCATGTGTTTAGAATGTTATGAGGATGTAGGATTAGCTCTTAAATGTGAGTTTGGTGAACTTTGATTTCATGGCTCTATGTGAAGCATGTGTGTTGTTGTGGGCTGAGTTGCTTGGCCACATTGTGACATGCTAGAACCTTGGCTTGTGGTTTAGATGGCCTTGAGAGGCTATTGGTATGATGACTTGTGAGTGATAAGCCTCGTTGAACCATAGGATAGAGGACCTTGATGGTTTGGAAAGGATTGTGATTCCTTTCATTTGAGCGGTTGTGAACCGTGTTTGCTTATATGCCTTGTGTGGCTGTATGGATGTTTGATACATGCTTGTATGTGCCTTGTTAGGGCGTGACACCGTGGGTGTCAGTGGCATGGGCCACAGGGCAAGGGAAGAACCGCAGAGCTCGGCTTTGCCAGGTAAGTTCTTGGACCCTTGGGGATGTTTCCCACTTGCTTGTGCTCCACCCTACTCCGAGGGAGTAGTGGTTACATTCATGATACATGCATTGTGTGGATGTTGCATACTCATAATAATATATGCTTGTATCTGTGCTTGAGAAATGTATTAAGCCTGTTGTTAGATCTTCTAGCCAGTAAAGATAGATATGGACCTCCCTTGGAGTAGAGCGCACCTCCTAGTTTGATTTGCTCATGGTTGACTGGGTCCCGGGGTGATGATGATCCCCTAAGACCAAGAGGTAGGTGTGTCCCGTTGCGGTTGATTGCCTATTCTCGGAGGTACCATATGCGTGCGTCCATGAGTAAGGGATAGCTCCCAATGGGATGACATGGGTGTGAATTCCGATTTCACACTGAGGTCGGCGTTGACGCGGCCCGCCGTACATAGAGCTGGATAGCTTGCTTGTGTTGTTATGAGAGGCCGGGAGGCCCAGATGGTTGTGATACCCTGATGACTTGTGTCATGGTGAGTGAGCCAGGGTAGAGGAGATGCCTCCAAGGATCCTGAGCTTACTGAGATGTTTATCTCACCCCGTGTGGGGCTTATACTTTTTCAGGTGATGCTTCTGGTAGAGAGGAGCGGTCTCAGGGCGGGAGGCCCCAGTAGAGACAGTACCTGCTTGGCCTTAGGCAACAGTGGATGACTTGGAGCTCGGCTCAACTGTTTGTTTATATTTTGTACCCCTGTAGAGGGAAGACATGTGTTTTACATGTAGCCTTGTTTTGTATATGTTGTTGTATATATGTATGCCCTCGTGCGAGGAAGGATCCTTGGGATCAGAAAGCGCTCGGACGCTTATTCTTTTGAATAGACACCTCGGGTGTCGTTGTTATGTTTATGTTCCTCCTGTTTATATATATATATATATCTTTGAGATATTGTGTTATTCTGCCTATGGTTGTGGTTGTATGATCTGGTTAAGCAGGGGCTTGTGCTATGCTTTGTAGTGGGTTGTTATTCCATACATAATGTAATCAAGAAGTATGGTTTTGGTTTTATGCTTCCGCGATAAAAAGGTTTTTAATTACTTTGATTAAGCGCTAATCTGATATAATCATAATGATAATACGCCGGGTATACACGGGGTGTTACACGTAAGATATTTCTGACTTTGATGAAGTCATTGAATAGAACTCTAAAAATGTTTGAGTTCATATGTCAATGTAAAAATGAATTTCGGAATTATGTCTGATTTCATTGAAGAGAAATCTAAAAGTGTTTTGAGTTCATTTATTAAAATCAAAAGGTGTGTGCCTTTTTTCATAATAATCTGGGTTAGGGAAAAACCTCTCGTTAAAATAGATAAAACCCCGAAATCCGGATGTTTGACAATCACAAGAAGGAATAACAATTCATGGTTAGAATTCAACCCGGTAATTCACAATTAGAATTCAAAATTCAACATAGTATACACCCCGGCAATCTGGCATATACGAAAAATCGGGATCGACCATCCTTACTAGGGATGGTCATATAAATCAATCAATGTCAAGAAAAGAAGCAAATCAATAAGCCAGTTGGGGGAAATGGTGTGCGCAAATCAGAACCTATCAGAGTTGGAAGACAAGATCGTGTCAACTAATACACCTCGACTACCTAGAAGCCTCGACAATCGGGCTGGGGGGCAACTATTACGGACCCAATATATGGACCTAATAAATTGTCACATTAAGGGCCTATTAGCTCAGAATCTCAACAATAAATGAGGATATCTCAACAACGTCCAAAACAATCATCAAAGGAGATCCCAACAAATAAATATCCTAATCCCAACAACCAGGGATTATATCTTATCTAATCAAGATGTTATATCTTATCTAGTCACAAGATGACAGCAATTAACCTAGAGGTAACACCCTTATAAATAAGAGGTACACTCACAGGTATATTCATTCTCTCTCGACTCTATTATATGTTGCCACTGTGCACACACATCACACCCATTGACTAAACGTCTTCTCAGTATCAAAGTGCACAGTGATCTGCTTTGTCCAGGGGTATTTCTTCCATAAATACCTTGGAGAGAGTTATTGATCAAAGATTAACCTACTAGAGTTATTCAACTAGACATTTTTGTTCTCAAGAATAGAACAAATATCATTCTGAAAAATAAGAGCACTGTATCCTTTTATTACAAATTATCTTACCAATTTAAACGTGTATAATGTAAGAACACCATATCAAATCCAAACACACATTAAATTGGTAAATTTGCAAAATGAGTTGAATAACCTATAATTGGGTCAAATATTTTCTTTTCCTATAAATTAGATCACCATATTAAATCAAATTAAACACTTTTTAAATAAATAATTAAGAGTAAATTACACTCGCACTCCTTGTGTTTTGCTTAAATTTCACCTGATACCCCTTCCTTTTTGTACCCTACAAAAAATCTCTTAATTGTTTAGCTCACATTACACCCAGACCCCCTCCGTCCCAAACACCATTTAGTAATTTAACAGAAAGTAGGCACATGTTGGTCATATAACTTTTAATAAAATTTTATGTCTAAAATATCTTCATCTTCTTCTTCTCAACCTGAAAATATTTTAAAACTTTTTTTTCTTTTTGTTTTTCCTGTAATCATGTGCATCAAACATTTCAAACTTACCCGGATTAATACTGCATATCTCACTTGGTTTGCCCTATTGGTCCGTAAAGTGGACCAAAATATCTATGTTTCCTGATTTAGGATCAATATATTCCATTTCATTCATTGTGTTCCTATGACCCTAAACATCAACATTATTTTAATCAACAATAATAAACAAATGATTTTAAATAAATATTCTTAAAAGTAATTTGTATACAAGGTCCAACAGTCACTTACAAGTAGAATCCTAATGTGAACAGAAATCGTGGAACAAGAAAAGGAACAGAGGAACACTAGAGAACTCACGAATTGGAAGAGGAACAATGAAATACTCGTGAACTGGAAGAGAAATGGTGAAGAATTTACGAATGGTAAAGAAGAATGAAACGTGACCGTCGTGAGAGGAAGAGGAACTCGCACCCCATGGACGGTAAAGAAGAACTCGCCAACAAGATGAAGATGAACAATAATCGTGAATGGGAAAAAGGAATGAAACGTGAACCTAAATTCTGAAACTAATTGGGGGGAGATAATTTAGATTTTACAATTAAAATATAAGGACAGTTTCATCTACTCACATATTTTAATTAACTTTAATTAATGACGTTAACAAAAGAGATAAAAAGGATTTGAAAAAGTGAGAGATATTATATAAAATGTGAGGAAAACACATGAAGTGTGATCATCATTTACTCAATAATTAAACACAAATAATTAATGTATCAAGAATAAAATAAAATTATTTAAATACTATTTAAATTTGATTTTTTGACATAATTAATTCTTGATTATATTTTATTTATATTTCGATCGAATTTTAAATTAATCTATTTTTTTTTTTTAATAATGAACGTCAAGTTTCTGAAGATCCTCAGTCATTTGGCAACGATTTCCGTATCCCGAAGTACCAAACTCAAAAAGGTGTCAACCTGCCACTCCCACGCGCACATGGCAGTTACGAGTAATAGGGAAAACATTAAAAAAAACAAGAACACGTCAGCGCCATCGTTGTAATTATCATCATCATCATCTTACAATTCTCCCACTCCTTCCCTAAGCTGCCGAATCAGCACTTCGTCATCGATTCCATCAAGCGCAACGCATAACAATCGTCAGCACCATCATTTCCCTTTGGTTCCGAAGAATCAATGGCGACTCGCGCGTTGCTCGGAGCAATCAAGAAACGAACCGTTTCGTTCCCGGCGTTCCGCGGCCATTCCATTTATCGACACGTAACAAATATTCATCCCCCAAAAAATAAACCGAGCTTTTTTCGATTCCTTTGTGTTTTTTTTTTCCAGTGTATTATGCTATTCACTCACTGTGTGTTGTTGTAGGGTAGCACGCTTGTGGTGGCGGAACACGAAGGTGGTTTTATCAAACCCCCTTCTCTCTCAGCACTGGCGGCTGCCACGTGTCTTCCAGATCCCGACTCTTCCGTTTCTGTGCTCTTGGCCGGTTCGGGTCCTTCTCTTCATCAAGCTGCTTCACATGCTGCTTCGTGCCACCCTTCAATTTCCAAGGTAACTCAATTTTTTTTAAAATTATGTAATTACGATTTTTTTAGAGTAGATATTCAATTTAATTCTTAAAATTAACTAAGAAGTTGTTCCAATTTAACCAATGGTCGAGTTTGTGTTGTGCTGACTGCATCAAATACTAGGAGAGAGAGCTTTGCAGTTCATAATAGTTGTATGCATTTTGAACAAGATTGTCTCCAGCAAGAGAATATATATGATTCTTTACCAAATAAGATTAATCCATGGATTTTAAAAATTTAGGCGAGTTTGGGAAAGCTTATTTTTCTGCAACTAATTTTTATGTGTGAATTCTTTCTTAAAAAATGATTTTATCTTCAAATTTCAAAATGAGCTAATTAAAACACTTAACCTCAATAAATTCAGGAGGTGCAGCACAAGTGAAAGGTAACGCGGTGTCGATTTCTACGTTTCTCTTTTCTTTTTTATAATTATCATTATTGTTTAATGTTAATGATTGGTGTTCTTGATTGGATATTATATTATTGCAAATAACTAATAGATGAGTGGGGATTCATGTTATGGTAAATTGGGCATTTGTCTTGAGCTTGAAATGGTGAAAAAGGGGAAAGAGGAAATGGAAATTTTGTGATTGAGTAAGGGTGTGGTTATTTATGTGAAGGTATATGTTGGAAGGGAAGATTGAATTTCAGGATTTTGATGGTTGGTGGGTGTGTGCTTGTGGTGTAGGTGCTTGTGGCAGATTCGGATAAATTCAAGAACCCTCTGGCAGAGCCCTGGGCTAAATTAGTCCATTTGGTTCACCAGAGTGGTGGTTACTCTCATATAATTGCTGCTGCAAGTTCTTTTGGGAAAAATGTTGTGCCACGTGCGGCTGCCCTTTTAGATGTTTCTCCGATTACTGACGTTACTGGAATTTCTGATTCCAATACTTTTGTGAGGTAGATTCTGTTGTGTTCTCTTTTTAATTTGATGACTCGGAACCTTCTGTTTATTGCAAATCTGATGGTGGTTACCTACTATTTGTAAACAAAGCAATGACTATTTAGAGATCTAATAGTAAGGCTGGAGTCCAGAGTTGACAACTGAAAAACCTGTAAACCTGGATTATCTTTGGACTTTTGAAGTATGGGAAGGTATTGCTATCAGAGCATATTTGCCATACATAAATATCTTCTGGCTCTGGATAATAGGACATCAGAATAGATATGAATCGATGATGATCCTGACTCAGTTGAGGACTGAGATTGTGATCCATGCATATAGGGGAAGGTTTTTCCACTCTATTCTTAAGGCTTACTAAAGAAAGACTGAGAGTAGAAAAAGTGAAATTCTAATGTACATTGACTGGCTGAAAAAGTGCATGATAACAACTGAAGGTTCCTGAACAAGTATTCTTATAACTTCTTTATATTATCTTTTGCTAAAATTGACCTGTACAACTATTATCTTAGAGTTTAATATTTATGCACCGATAATGTAAAACAGTTTTACACTAACATCCAATAACAAATCACCATTTGAATTACTTTAAGATAATCATTTTAAAAGTTAATAAACTTACCATACATGGTGACTTGTGATTGGATGACTATGTAAAACTTTTTACAGTGTATAACCCTTTTTCTCATTATCTTATTCTTAAAAATTTAAAACAAATAAGTTTGTATGTGGTAAGGTGGTAAGGCATATTTATAGAGTTGAAGAGATGCTTAACAGAGTAGGGATGTATCTCTCTTTTTGTGGTTTTGTCAGCTAATTCATGCAGCACACTTCTTGTATTTGAGTTATTCATTATGATCCAGCTTCTATCTTAAGTACGAATACATGCTGGGTTCTTTGTCTAACTAAATGTAAGATTTTGATTTCATATACAGGCCAATATATGCTGGAAATGCACTCTGTACTGTCCGATATACTGGTGCCAATCCTTGTATATTAACGATTAGATCCACATCTTTTCCTGTTCCTCAGAATTCAGTTGACTCAAAATCTAATGAGGCTTCAATATCTCAGGTTGACCTTTCAACCTTTGATGAAGGTCTGTTTTGTTCTTTCTGGTGCATAGACATTTTATTTTTGGAAAATTGAAGAAGACAAATGCATTTTGTCCTTAGTTATCTGTTGACATATAATTGTCCTTAGTCTGAGTCAGTCATTTACATCTATTTGTTCATTTACCACCATGTCAGACTTGGATACTTGAACCTCCCTTATGGCCAAAGAATCTTAAGTTGTTCTTTTTCTTTTTTTGGGCAGATCTGGACAAGTCTAGATATATATCTCAGACTTCCCAGGATGATGAACGACCAGATCTTGGGAATGCACGATTTGTAGTTACTGGGGGCCGAGCACTAAAGAGTGCTGAGAACTTTAAATTGATAGAAGATCTAGCCAATAGACTTGGTGCTGCGGGTAATATTTTCTATACATGCTATTATGATACTTACTGTAATAGGTAGAGATTTGTTATTTCTGTTTTGCATGATTCACCAGATGCTCCCTGAATTAAATTCCTAGGTTATTGATATGATGGAAAATATTTTAATATCTAATTCCTTGCCTTGACACATGATAGCTTGTTTCACTATTATCAGCTTTTACATTGTATGCTTTGTTATATGAATGAAGTAAAATCTGCTAACTTCATTCTGCTTTCTTAGTTGGTGCAACTCGTGCTGCCGTTGATGCAGGATATGTTCCTAATGATCTCCAGGTGACAACTTTACTTCCTTTCAAGATTAACCTGCTAACCCCAGCCACACATACTCGCACGTATAAAAGCAAATATGAATTAGAAAAGAGGAATGGAGTCTCATTCTTAATTCCACTTTTTACATCCTTGCCTCCCAAGCTTATGCTGCTAAATGTCTGAAACAGCAAAACATAAAATAGAATGTTAAAGTTCACATATCAATTGAACGCATTAAAAGCTGAACATTTACTTTGTTTTCTGTCAAGTAGCAGGGCATTATTCATTTCATGTAATCTTTCACTCTTTTAGTGACTGTTTAATTTAGAAAATTAAAATGGCAACCTGGTGAAATTGTATGCACTTGGTCCAAGGAAGGGTTGGATCCAGTGTTTGGGTCTTGTAGTAGGCTGTCTTACCTTGCATTTGCAAAGGGTTGATTTCACAAATTGGACCTATGACCTTCAGCTCACATGGTGACAACTCCAATCGTTGCACCGACCACCAAGGTCACCCTTCTAGACAAAATATTTTGAGATGCTATCTATCTCAGCCTGATGCATAAATTAGTAGAAAAAAGATATGGTTTCCCTCTTTTCTTACTTTGCTACTGATGGTCAGGGAATGGCATATCATTTGGAGTATTGGGATATGCATACAATAGGCTTTGTATTGAATCTCAGTAACCACTTCAACTTCTATTAAATTGGCTAATATAGTGTTCTCAAGTCCATGTTTTCCTGTTGGAAATTTGATATGTAGGTAGGGCAAACTGGAAAGATCGTTGCTCCTGAACTCTGTATGGCTTTTGGTGTATCTGGAGCTATTCAACACTTGGCAGGGATGAGGGATTCCAAGGTCATTGTTGCTGTGAACATTGATGCTGATGCTCCTATATTTCAGGTAATGACACTCTTTTTAAATGGATCAAGCTGCTCTCCATTTCAAAGCAATTGTCACTTTTAGAAGCTTTAGTTTGTTTCTATTTGTGTCTCTTTAGAAAACCGAAAGGCTTGTGCAATGAGAAATATTATTAATGGACTGAAAAGTTAATTTAAGCAAACATATTCGAGTAAAATTCGGCATATCTAGTTGCTTTTTTAATCTTTATGCAAAACCTTAAATGACAATTATTTTAAAGCCGAGTATTTAAGTAAATGCAACTTCTACTTTTTTTAATCTTTATGCAAAACCTTACTTATGTGATGTGCTAAATTGCAGGTAGCTGATTATGGACTTGTAGGAGATCTGTTTAAGGTGATACCAGAGCTAATGGAGAAACTCCCTGAGAAAAATTAAAAACGTGTAACATGCATCTGTATATACTATACAGTTGCAGAATGTATCATCTTGGAACCTTAAAATGGCATTTTTTTTATACATGAAATAAGAAGAAAATGAAGTTTATAGATGAATCACTACAATACCAGATGGCTTCTCATTTTGCACTACCCCACTGGATGCAAATAATACTATATCACTTTACGCTTGTGAAAAGACTTAAGTTTTGGAATGGAAAGTTAACATAAATAGTGAGCAAGTTTGGAAAGTTTTGAACAAAATTAACATACGGGTTGTTTGGAAAGTTTTTTCATAAACATTTATTGAAAAAGAAAATAAGAAAAAGAAAAACTTCTCCCTTAAATTACAAATGATTTATGCATAAGTTAAAAATATAAAATGATAAATTTAACCGCCAAATTTTAAATTTTAGTTGAATTTACATGCCTACTATCAATGGGGAACGTCTGTAGGCTTGAGGGAGGCTTTCCCCAAAGCCCCATTTTTTTAACAAAATCTTTGATTTTTATTTAATATATATAAGGAAAATAATAAAATTTAGTTTAGTCCCTAAATCCCTATATATTTAATATATTTAAATAAAATATTTGATGACTTTAATGTAATTTTTTTAAAATTTATGATTTTAAAATCATATATATATATATATATATATATATATACTTTTTACAAGAGGAGGTTGTAAATATATTTACGACTTCCTCAGTTTTTTTTTTCTTTTGGATTAAGTTTTTTTTAATTATTATTACTGTTGGAACATTTCAGTTTTTTTTGGGGTTAAATTTGCTACTTCCACAGTTTTATGTTTCTTTTTTTTGGGGTTAAGTTAAGGTGTTTTTTAAGTTTCTTTTCATTTTTTAAAAATTTTATAATTTATTAATTTTTACTATATTATTTATTTAATATATTTTTTATCTTTTTAGTAAGGTTTAGATTTGTATTTGAAAATATTTAAATTTAGATAAAAATATTTTATTAATAATATTAACTTATAATATACCAAATAAGATTTAATTATTTTTTATTTTGTTAATTATGCAATTATTTGTATACCAAAATTAAATTAATTATTCAATAAAAATATATTAAAAATAAATATACCAAAATTATAAAAATTAATTATCTCATCTTTTCGACTTGAAAATATAATAACCAAGTTTTCTAAAAAAAAAATTATTGTAGCTGTCACTTTAGCTGGTGCTGATAGCGTGACACTGTAGCATAAGATTATTTTTCATGTTTTTGGCGCGATTAGCGCCAGTAACGGCGCCATTAGCGCCAATAAGGACGCCATTAGCGCCAGAATTTGATCTGATATGGCGCCGATAGCGCTAGAAATGCCCTGGAAAACACATTTTCTCTGGATTTTGGCGCGGTTAGCGCCAGAAGTGTTCCAGAAAGTGTATTTTCTCTGGAATCTGGCGCGATTAGCGCCAGAAGTGGCGCGGTTAGCGCCAGAACACGTCTGGGCCAGTATAAAAGGCCATTTCACGCATTTTGAAGGCCAAAACCCTTCTTCTTCTTCTTCTTCTTCTTCTTCCTTTGACCCAAACAATCATTGATGACCATAGGAGCTTCATAACTCCTCCATACTTCATCTAAACACCTCCTAACTACCAAGAAACATGATTAGAACCACTTATGAGCTAGATTCCAGCCTAGATTCTTAAAGAAAACCAAGAAATCCCATTCTCTAGGAGACCTTGGAAAGTGAGTTTTAGAGCTGAGAGAAGCGATCCTCTAGCCTTCCTCGACTGTATTGAGGTAAGAAACTTAAGTTTAACCGTTTAATTTGTGAAATTGGTAATGGGATGAATAGTAATCCATTTCTGATAGGGCTGGAATTAGGCTTAGGTTCTGTAGAAAAGTATGCTCAGGAGGTTGTTCTGATGAATATGGAACTTTGAAACTTGATTTTTGATGAAGTTTGGTTTTGACCTTGAGTTTGGTATGGGTAGGAAGAAGGTTGAGTGAATGGAAGGTGCTATGATATATATGAACCTAAGTGCCTTTACAAAAGTTGTTCATAAAGCCAAATAAACAGTGAAAACGTGTTGGTATATCTGTTTTGGCTATGTTGGACAACTGTTGATTTATGAACTAGTAGATCATTAATTGAACCTATGTAGAGTCTAAGAGGGACTCTGTGATCTTGGTTGGATCCAGATGGATCCTGGTGAGGGTCTATAGATCGCCTATAAGGTGGTTTACCCTTGTAACCCTAAGATAGAGGACAGAGGAGATTTTATGGAAAGGAATGGTGTTTTTCTTTCATTCTAACGGTTGAGGACCGTTATTGATTGTTTGTTACGTGCCTGATGTAGGGCATGAGATTCATACTGCTGGTGGTGGTCACCACGAGGCTGGGAGAGCGAGTTTTGAGCTGAGATCAGGTAAGCTCATCGTTCTTGGGGATTGTTTCCCTTGCTTTTGATTCACCATTCCCAAGAGGGTGATGGTTTGTTATGCCATGCATTTGGATATTGTATGATGTTGTTATATTGAGACATGTATGTGGTGTTGAGAGAAATGCCATTATGGCATGTTGGCAAATGATGTTAGCTAAACACTGTGATAGTGTTATGCTTTATATTGATTATGAGATGCATGTGATGATAGTGTTGTGTGATGTGATTGTATGAGAATTCTCTGGTCAGTAGAATAAGAAACTATAGACCCCTTGGGAATGTACCCTTAAAAGATGATATTCCTTGGGAAAATCCATAGGCGTCCATGTAAATCCTGAGAGAATGTGCCCTTCTTTGGATGATCTTTCTCAGGTATGGGCGGGAAAAGTCCTGAGAGAATGTGCCCTTTTAATGGATGATCTTTCTCAGGCAATTTGTGACGAGTACATATGTTGTTACCCCTGTACTGTGATATGCATGTAGTGAGTTACACGTGAGCCGTGAAGGCTAATTGTATGAATGATGTTTATTTGATATTATTTATGTTGTTTATGAGATTGGAAGTGAACCAGGGGGAGGGAAACCTCCAAGGACCCTGAGTTTACTGAGATTATTATCTCACCCCTGTTGGGGCTCATGTTGCAGGTAATGATACATGAGTAGCTGATAGATTCCAAGGCAAGAGGCCTGAGCAGGGATAGTCTTGTTGATAACTCTAGGCATAGATGACTGAGCATGTTGGCTCACATTTTTTATTATGCTTGTATTTGTACAATTTTGAGAAAATGTACTTTGCATTGTACAAGAATTCACCTTATATGTATATAGTGTACATTTGATATTGCTTCAGCTTCCTAAGTTTTATTTTGACTATATTGTAACCGCTGCATTATTCTGATATAATAATGATGTTAATACACCGAGTGCATACGGAGTGTTACAGAAAATCCCATAAACTTTATCAGTTTAAGATTTTACGTGGATTTAGTATATTTAATAAATAAATATAATAAAAATTAATAAGTTATTTACATTTTTAAAAAAATTGGAAAACAAACATTAAAAAAAACCTTAAGACTTAACAAAAAAAATTTAAACTATGGAAGTTGTATTTACGACTTCCAACATTAATAATAAAAAAAAACTTAACCAAAAAAATTAAAAAATTAAAAAAATCATAAATATATTTACAACTTCTTTGTAAAAAATAAAAAATAAAAAATAAAAAATTTACAAATTTTAAAATTGTAAATTAAAAAAATTACATTGAAGTCATAAAATACTTTACGACTTCATTTTAAAAAATTATAAAAATAAAAATCATAGTACTTATTACAACTTATCTCCTTTTTTGTTATAACTTACTCCTTTTGATAATTAATTTAAAACCTAGCCCCATAATTAAAAATAAATACCCCTTAAGGGCAAAAAAAGCCTACATTCAGCCTTTGGGCCCTTCCATAATAAAAAAAACAAAATCCGTGCAAAAGTGGAAATATGTTTAATTAAATCTCACACAAAAGAATGAAACGATTAAGCTCTTAAGTTAGTGTAAAATTAAGAGAAATGATAACAGCAGTGTTGTTGTTATCGACCGAAGTTTATTGAAAATTATTAATTTTATTTTATCTCACTTCTCATTTAATAATTGTTTCTCTTGGTTTGGAAGTAAGATCCAACATAATTAGTGGTGCGTGTCTGTGCAGTTAAATTTTAATTCATCACAAAGAAAGCATTAGAAAAAGAATATTAAAGAGAGAGTAGTTAACATTTATAAAAAACTAAATGTGCAAAAGTATCAATATTTTCTAATTCGGGTAATATTTTTTTTGAACTTAATGAACATTTCATGCTAAGACTAATAGAAAAGGTTATACTTTGATATATGGTTAAAATTCAAAATTAATATACCTTACGAACCATTCTCACACTAATGTTGGACATATGTTGGACATATTTTATAAAACAATTCGCATATATCTTCGGATATTTTTAGCTTGAATTTTTAACCAAGAAAAGTAAGATATCATAGCACTTAGATAAAGATAAAAGAATCCAAATAATACAATTTTAATAATTTTTTTTTATCAATTTGGGGTTGTTTACAAACTATTTACCAATTTGGGACTCTTTGCAAACTATTTATGAATCTAGGGCAGTGGGTCGAGCCCAAAATTGGACGTGACCGGTCCCTCCTGAATCTGGCGTGACCGGTCACGTCCAATTTTGAGCTTGACCCACCAGATGGCGACACGTGTCATGACAGATGGCGCGATGCGTATATAAATTGAGAGGAGAAGCCCTAAACAAGTTCCAAAAACGGACTTGGTCAAAAATTTTCCCCAAAAAAGGACTCTAAGTGTCTCAAAATTACAATTTAATCTTCGAAGTCCCAAAAAATTTCTTGTTTTCTAATTTTTTAATTTTTTGTTAGTTAATTGCATGCTATTTTTTATTTTTTTTATTGTCTCTCTTAATTTCAAGTGTTTTAACATATTGTACACCTCGATCGGACATTTCCATCAAATGGTCTACGATATGTCCGATCGAAGTGTCAATGTTCGATCGAGGTGAATATATGTCAAAACACTCGAAATTAAGAGAGACAATAAAAAAAATAAAAAATAGCAAGCAATTAATTGACAAAATAATTAAAAAATTAGAAAACAAGAAATTTTTTGGAGCTTCGAAGATTAAATCACAATTTTGAGGCACTTAGAGGCCTCTTTTGCCTAGGGCTTCTCCTCTCAATTTGGAGCATTTTGACACAAAATACGTCTCAATCAGACATTCTAGTCAAAAGTTATGACCGTCCGAAGTTTATATACGCATCGCTCCATCTGTCATGACACGTGTCGCCATCTGGTGGGTCGCGCCCAAAATTGGACATGACCGGTCATGCCCAGATTCAGGCGGGACCGATCACGTCCAATTTTGGATGCAACCCACTGCCCCAAATTCATAAATAGTTTACAAACAACCTCAAATTAATAATTTTTTATTAAAATTGTATTATTTGGATTCTTTTACCCTCAGATAAATGACATTTCATTTTGTTATCCATAATGCCAACTCAGGGCTTGTGTGTTTTTCTATAATAATGTCATGGCACTTATATTCATCTGATTCGCATATACTAATTTGTTGGGTATATCAGCTGGGATGTATCTATATATATTATTTAGAGTTCATACATTGTCGTGAGCGCAACTGGTGTAGTGGTATCATAGTACCCTCCCACGGTACTGACCGGGGTTCGATTCCCCGGTTGCGCAAAGTTGTTTTGTTGACTTTTGCATTTGTTCTTCTTCAATTCTATCAATGATTTTGAGTACTTTTTTTTTTTTTTAAAAAAAAAACTAAACAAAAATAAAAAGATAACAACCAAAATATTAGTACCAACAAGTCTTTTTAAGATCTCTTACACAACAAACTTTGTAGTTTGGTAAATCTAAATATATGTTTCACGTATTTTTGGTGGTTCAGTTGTGAGCTCATCAACTGTGCTCGTCTAGTGCTGTACTAAGTCACTAATTTTAATTAATAAAATCTTGTTTGCATCTAAAAAAAATTATAGAGTATTTTTCGGACGATTTATAACTGCTATTAAATGTTAATTATACGCACTGACTACTTTTAATTTGAACATACTTTACTTTTGGCTCTTAAAATATATATAATGACGGTTTATAATTACTATTAAATATGTTAGGTTTAATTGTTTAAAAAAAATGTTAGATTTAATTGTCCTTTTAGTTTCTATAATTGAAACAACTTTCTCTATTAGTTTCTATAGTTTAAAACACCTTATTTTGCTCTATATTGTTGTAATTTTTTTACTTCTTTGATCTTTGATGTCTAAAATGGCTTAATGTCATTACATATAAATCTTTTTAAATTGACTATTATTTTTTTGGCAATTTTTTTACTATCAGTTTCAGCTTTGTAATAGTTTTAAAAGATTTGGATGTAGTGGAGTTACATACTGTTAGACAGCGAGAATAAAAAGAGTTAAAAAAATTGTAACTATAGGTTCAAAATATTTTTATAAAACTATAGAGACTAAAAAAGATTTTTTTTTTTGCAATTAGAGGGACGAAATTAAAATGGTACAGAAACCTAAGTGTTAATTATGTGGTTCATAATCACTATCAAATATGGATGCGGACCCTCATAAGCTCAAACAATGGAAGTCGCGATGGAGGAAGACGGAGGAAGACAGAGTCGCACAGTTCGAAAGAGAAATTGGTACCTGTGATGGAGGAAGACGGAGGAAGACAGAGTCGCACAGTTCGAAAGCTGGGAATGAATCTTCTCAGACGATGCGCGCGCGGCTAGGGTTACACTAAACAGATTTGGGATAAATGAAAATTTCCCACAGAATCAAAATCAATGGGAAACTTCCGTCGGAAAATGGCTTCAATTTCGACGGATGTTGAGCAGTGGGAAATGGCCCGTCGGAAATGAAGGTTTTTTTTGTAGTGTATGTTTAGCTTGGGAATTCATTTAATCAGGAATAAAATTAGCTTGACACGTGTGAATTCACATTGTTCTCAATGACTTCTATGCGTAATGGCAAGTCCCTCAAGATCTAATAGTCTCTTCCCAATCATAATTGGACTAATGAAACTAGCAAAAATGAATAACCACTCAGGAAATCATGAAGAGAAAGAAAATATGTGAGATAATATTCACGAAAAAACATACAAAGGTTAGATATTTATAATAAAATATATATATTTTTAAAATCATCCGAGACTACGGTCAAAGAATAAAATGAGACTCAATCTAGAATGATCAAGTCAAATAAGATTTTTTCTTTTGTTTTTTTTAGAGTGATCACTAAATTAATTAAAGGATTTTTTTATATTTAATTAAATAGAAATAATAACAAAATATACAACAAATTATAATCATGCTGAGGATCAAATGCAGAATATTTTCATATTAGAATAAAATAAGTTAAAAACTTTAAAAAGATCAAAAACATCTCTTTACCAAAAACAAATTCTAATAAATTGCATACACATATGATGTTATAGTTATATACAATTAATTTCTTACCGTACAAATCAGAGTTGTGAAATCCAATTTGGTCATTGATCAAGTTGAAATAGTGGATTAGTGGTCTAACCGATGAATCAGTAATTGGTCTAGTTTGACGCGGTATATATTACAAATTCAAAATTATATGTATATCTATTATATATATATATATATATATATATATAAAACTAACAATATTTGAGTAAGAAAAATTTATCTATACTCCAAAATCCAAAATAACAATTGATAATAATCCAAATTTTTTTTAAAAAAAAATTATAAAATCGATTGTATCAGACTAGTCAAATCAAGATTCGGAAACCTATCCGGCTAGATTTGACTGAGTCAACTGCATAACTAGTTCAATAGGAGAACCGACTCTGTTAGGCCATCGGGTTTCGGTCCAACCAATCCAACCGACCGAGTCGGACCGGGTTTTAGAACACTGGTACAAACACATGTGCATCTGATGTAATGGTATCATAATACTCTCCAAGAGGTTCGGTTCCCTGGATGCTCAAACAAAAAACTAATATTAGTTAAGTAATCAAAATAATATAAATACTTTTAATGTAGTTAGTAGTAATAACAAAGCGCAATATAGGATTATACATGAAATATCCTTATTTGGCTCTCTCTTTAGCTATATGTCTCTTATCCTTAGGAGGTCCTCCTCCACTAGCAAATTTTTTCAGAAAATTTCATTTATTCTGGTGTGGATGGGAGACAGGTTTATATTTTTCCTCTCAATAGGACTCCTTACGAGTGTTGTTTCTATTTACTATTATTTAAAAACAATCAAGTTATTAATGATTGGACTAAACCAAAAAGTAATTTCTCACGTCAAAGTTATTGAATGGGTAAATCACCAATTCCTAAAAAAGACTATTACTTTATCATTCCTCTAGGTTACAAATGAGTATCTTACTAGATGTTTTGATTGTATGACATTCTCTTTAACAAAAGCTTTCATGTTTAATGCTTAACCATATTTCGAATAGTATCGTCTTCAAAAGATGGATATGTGTGGAGAAAAAAAAAAAAAAAAAGAGGTCGAATGGGTGGATGAAACAGGTGAGAAGAGTCAATGCAAAAAATTGCAAATGCAACAAGAAAACCAAATAAAAGTAACAACAATTAGATGCCAACCACGGATTCAATATTAGTGCAAATTTTGATTAATATTACCTTCAAGTTCTCATCGATAAAAGTGTTTATATTTAGTGTCCAAAGGTATTTTGATTAATATTACCTTCTAAAAAAAGATTTATTTTTTAAGGAAAAGTATTTTTAAAGAAAAAAGGTGTGCAAAAGTGACAAGTAGGGGCAGACATCCCAACAACGATGACACCCCTCCCCTACCTAAATTCTGCAGCTCCACAAGATGATATGTGTGGGAAATATAAAAAAGAAAAAGAAAAGAAGTGGTCGAATGTGTGGATGAAACAGGCAGAGAAGAATCACTGCTAAAAGTTGCCATTGCTACAAGGAAATCAAATATTAGTAACAAGAATTAGATAGAAGACAACGGATTCAATATAAGTGCCAATTTCCAAATCCAATCAATAAAATTGTTCAGGCCACAAATTTAAACTTCTCTCTCCATCTCCTAATTATAGAGTCAATAGTAAGGAAGGAAAAAGTACATAGGAAAAAATATGTAAGAAAAGAACATTATCCTAAATCATAATTCAATCTGTACATTATCGCCTTAACAAACAACAATGTAACCGGAATATGATAACAGCAAGCAGAACAAATGAAACTAATGAATCAGAATCATATATCATCCGGCAGCTGAAAACTCTGCGAACCAAAAATCTGGTGAGATTTGCTCTGAACAAGGACAGCCAAACCACATTTGCTGCTGTTGAATCCTTCCCACAAGGGAAAGTTAACCGTTCCTGATACTGTTTTCTTGGCAGAGATATCTTTGACAGTGCAGAGCTTTTCAAGCTTTCTAACGACATAGTCGTTGGATAGAACACGCCCTTTGTTCTCTCCTCTTGGACAGTCGGTGACCAAACCACTTTCATATAATGCTACCATGATATTCGCACCATCGTTGTCCACCTTGGTCCTCAATGCTCCTGTTAGGGACACTTGTAATGAATCTGGTGTAGGCCTGGTGAAAGTTGCCTGATAAAAACACAATTTTGCTTGATTATAACAACTTTAAAAATAAATGAAAACAGATAAACAGACTTCTTGCATACACACATATAGTTCTTCCTAGACATGACTTGGTTGGCACTTGGCATGTGTGACATCATTCAATAATGCTGATGCTGATGTATGCATCATTATTGAGTGATGTCACACTCTATGGCTAGAAACAAGCAAATGTATGCATCTTAGAAGGTGGAATTTCACATTCTTGTTGGTAAGTGAATTAAAGTTGTGTGAAATAGTTAATGATGCTGTTTGTTTCAAGGGATGCCTTTGGTCTAACTTCTATTAAAAATGGAAGTGATGAAAAGAACACAATAACTTCCATAACCCATAACACATCTTAATTTATATTAGGTGACCAAGTGACCTCCCACTAGGTGTTGGTTGGATGATGGTATTGTGGTTGAAAATCACACATCAACTTCTGTTTTGGATCTATCTTAAAGTGTTCTAGTTTAATTTGGTCAGAAGTGATGCTGTGGCTTTTAAGGTATATACATTTGTTATTTTCTCTGGGAATGTGTTATACATTTTTTAATCATATAGTATCTTTTTTATAAACACAATGTAAATCTTAGATCACTTCAATATGAAACTTCTGGCACCTAATTGCAGACTTTACTTCTCTGAAAATCAATTCCACTCACCGCAGAAGTCGATTTTGAAATTTTATAAAACTTATCAAACAAGATTGGTCACCATAGAAATCAGCTATTTTCGCTCCATTATGATTTTATTCAATGAAAACCAAATAGAACTCTTAGCCTACCTAATAAATAATAAAGAGTTGGGATCGGCTGGTCTAAATTATGCAAATTTGGGGCATTTAACGACTTACATAACATGCACCTCACAACATTGAGGAGATGCATGTTACATAACTCGATATGACATAGATTCTTTACTGCGCCAAATTTTACACACTTTTACAGCAGAGGTTTCAAACTCAAAGAAAAGTATATAAACAAAAAGGTACAGGACATACAACTCATAATAAAGCTGGGGATTCTATGTGACTATGTCCTTAATTCCTTCCTTTTGTTTTTGGCCAAACTTATTCCAACAAATTAAAAACAAGGTAGATGCAAGTGTAAATCATAGACATGCATCCACATTGGCAAAACAATTGGTTCTCCCAGAGCATATAACATAGTCTTTTCCTTCATTAACTTCAACTAGAAAAATTTCCATTAATAGTAACTTGTTTCCGTTAAGTGCAAAGCTGTGTCTTGTAATTTAACAAAGCCCAAAACTTAGACATATAGTTCCTTATATACTTTTAATCCCTTTTTCTACCTTGAAAATTAATGTCGACATAAAGGTTTACATAAAGAACAACATAGATTACAAGGGTGAAACTTCAAGAAGAGGGCTACTAACACATTATCCAACATTCTAATTCTAATATATTTTTTATTAGTGGTTAGAATTAATTGAAAATTATAAAATTCCGAGTGAAAATATAAAAAGGAAGACCTACATTTTTTTTTGTAATTTCTAATTGACTTCAACTATTAGAAGAGTATGATCAAAATATTTCCTACCCCTAAGAAAAATTTGCACCTAATTAAATTTTGTCCTAATTATTATGAATTATTACACTAGATGTTAGCCTAGATTATTGAGATCAAACTTCAATCCTAATTCTAATTAAAGAAAAACATTGAAAACACTTATTAAAATGCATTTTTAAGTTTTTTTATTCTGGACAAAATCAAGGAAATGATGCAATTGAAAGAACCAAGAGTAAAATATGTTTTATCCCGTAAATTGATATTAGTTATATTCGTATTTTACTATTTTTAGAAAAAGTAATCATTTTTATCCCTACGATTTTCATATTATAAGAGACAAAACCCACTGTTATTTTGTTATTTTCTGTAAAGCTCAGATACCAAATCGATTAAAAATTAAAGATCTTAAAAACTAAATTTTACCGAAAGCAGAGGGTGTGAGAACATATTTTACCCTAATCCAACATCAAAGACGAAGCAAATGCAAAACAAGAATGAAAAAAAAAAAAAAAAAAAAACCTAAACCCATTTAAGTCCCTAACCTGGAAGGTTGGAGCAGGGAATCTAGGAGCATTAGTAATGGCCTCAACAAGGGCGTTCTCGTCATTCCCCACACACTGGGCTTTTCCCTGAACCACAACCTGTGGCGTGAACATCGTATCAAGCCCAAGGGCTTCAACGTAGGCTTTCTGTCTAACCGTCCACTGGCTTGCCCCGAAGGGATCCTTCCATCCCATATAATCCCAGTAGTCCACGTGGAAGCCCAACACCACCACGGGAACCTCCAGCTCGAAGTCCCCGCGGCCCAGCCGCGACACCACCAGCTCCGCCGCCGTCGACGTCGAACACCCCTGCGACGAGAACAGCTCTACCACCACCGGGCCCCCGCGCTTCTGCTCCTCGGAGGAGACGTCCGCCGTCACCACGCTCCGCGAGGCGGTGGCGTCTCCGACGCCGCCGCCGCGAGTTGTGCTGCCCTTGCTGTTGCTGCTGAAGCAGGACCAGAGACGCGGCGCCATCGCCTGGATCGATCAGCGGTGGCGGTAAGGGCCAAATGAGTAAGGGTGGATTGTGAGATATATTTGCTAATGAATTAACGAGAGGGAATAATGTTTATGCAGTATTATGCAAGCTTTTCTGATAGTTTTGCAGTTTTTTCGGGTTTGTTGATATCGCAGAGAAATAGCATGGATAAGGTCTCAATTGTAGTAGCCAACAGGTTTTTAAAAACCTTTTATGTTTACGAAAAAAGGAAGCGATGAAGAGAAAGGCAGAGAGATCGTGGTGTAATGATAAGAAAGAAAATTAATTACGAGATGGGAATGGAAATGGAAGGTGGAGAAAGAAAGGTGGCGAATAACATGGGTATGTAAGAACTAAGAAGATGCGGGTTTTTCAATATGCAATCTTTTGTCTTCTTTTTGTACTTGTTTCTTGGGATTTGGAAATATGTTTTTTTAATATTTTTGTTAATTATTATCCTTGATTAAGAAATTAAAAAAGAAAATATTTATTATAAAAATTATAAAAAATTTATGTACAAGTACAACATAACTTTTTTATACTTTAATAAATATTTATCTTTAATTTCTTAATCAATAGTCTAAAAATACCATTAATTTTACCTTTTTTAATATTAGACAACAAAAATTGTTTTTTTTTAATTTTGAAATATGTTTTGTTAATAAATTAATAATGTTGAGAAATGTTACTGATATTCGCTATTCAATACCAATACTTCTTATTAATGTTGAGAAATATTAGTATAACATAGAGTTGCTAGTATTTTTCATTAATGTTATATTTTTATTGTTACTTTTTGTAATATTTAAAAATATAAAATATATTTTTTATATTTATTTATTTAGTAAATAAAAAATAATTGTGAGACGATATTATTGAAATATTTATTATTTTTTATATTGTAAATATATATATATAATTACATATAAAAATAAGTGATATATAATTAAATGTTATTTCATCATAAAGATAAATATAAGTTGGTGAAACGTTCAAACTATTAATGTTATTATTATTATTATTATTATTATTATTATTATTATTATTATTATTATTATTATTATTATTATAAATTTAAAGTAAGTACTTCAATGTTCGTTGTTTATTTTATTATTAAATGCATTTTTCTTTTTGAAATAGGAGTAGTGTTATAATTTCAGTAAAAAATATATGAATATGTTGATTATATACACTTTTATAATTTATTTTGCATTTTTATTTATTGCTTATCCTTTTACTTTTAATGCTTCTTAAATATTAAAAAAAAAATTGGAGTGATTGGATGTTGGGCAACACATAGGTAACATAAGCATAAAATAAGGATAGTATAAAATGAAGATATTAAAGTGAATGTGTTGTTATGTGATGATGTATAAGATAAAAAAATGAAGATATTCGACAAAAGATATATAAGTGACTGAAAAGATGAAGAAACAAAAATTGAGGTAGTTTAAGCATATAATAAGACGGTCTCTAGAGTTTCTCGTAATAATAAAAATTTGTTACTAAGATTTCGACCCAACGACATATAAGTAGACCGAAACTTACATGAGAAAGAATAATTAAATAAGATTTAATAAAGTGATATATAGATTGATAAATGGTGCATCTTAAGGCAGAATAAAAAAAAACTATAAATTTAATAAAGGTTAAATTTATTTTTATCTTTAGGTTCCATATTATCTTTTTTAGTAATTTTTCTCTTTAATTATCTTTTCTATTTTTTTCTCTTATCTTCTTTTATCTTATTTATCATTTGATTTTCCCTTCTATTTCTACTTTTTTTTAACCTCTATCTATTATGGGATTTATTTATCATCTATCCTAATTAATTAATTAAAAATGTTGATATTAAAATATTAAAAAATAGGAATAAAGTTTTTCTTACACAAATTAGTTGATTTTGTACCAACCCATGTCGGTTCCGTTGTAGACACGGTTGTGTCGGTGGCATGCACGTTGGGGTGTCAATGTTAGATTGGAGATGGATGATAAAATATGGTTCTAACAGGTGTCAGACAGATCACCCACTTAACGAATCCAACACAACGTTTGTTGGGTTGAGAAAAGAAAGAAGACAACTTCTCTAAGGAATCTGTGATAAAGTGTTATAAAAATTGAATGAACACAAACTTGTCCCTTTTACAGTGGCCGGTGGGTGGGGACAGTAATCTCCAATATCCAGTCGAGGCTCTAGCAGCGTTAATTTTCTACTTTTCCGATTTGTTGTTCTTCTGAATAAAGATAAAATTTACTCGTAATTACGTACGCACGCACACAATGCTTAAGGTGTGTTTGGTTTTAAAAAAAAATAAAAATTGAAGAAAAATAAATTAAAAATAAAATGATATGTTGTGTTGTTTAATTTGAAAGAAATATGTGAGAAATAATATTCTTTTTTGTCAAAGAAAATCATTTTTTTGTAAAAAAATCAATTTTGTGTGCCTAAAAATAATTTTTTACTCTAAAAATCAAAGAAAATCGATTTTGTTGGTTACAAAATCACTACTTTACTGTAGCAAGAAAGATGAAATTTTGTCCACCACCTATAACTTTAGTCTCATATCAAATTTCACCACTTTATTTTCATCTTCCGTCTTTCATTTCTCTCTGTACATGCAATCGAATACAACTAATTAAAATTGATATTGTTGCATGTCATTAAGTGGCCAAGAGGATGAATGATATTTGTAAGAACGCCCTTAAAATGTCAAAGGCCAATCATCACCTTCTCGTTGGTTTGAGACTCTATTTACAAACCTTTCAACAAAATGACATCTATCACATTTTTATTGATTCCTTTTGCATTTGTGTTTAAGTAGCATACAATCTCACGGATAATTTAGCTCCTTAGAACTAATGTTGGACGGCGCGTGCGGGTGTGCAAGTTTTTACATTTCTATTCATAGTTAAAAAAACTTAATCGATCGAGACACTGAGTTAATAAGTTATTGGTCGAACTAATAAGTTAGTACAATGGTACTTATACTAAGGTTTGAAACTATGACCTCATGCCTTCTATCCTAATTCCATCGTGATAAGTACTGAGTTAATAGTTGAATTACACGAACCAGTACAAGAAACATATATAAAATATAAATATATGTATTAATTATGTTATAAGTTTAATAATTAATCATGATAATTTAGTGATAAGTTTATCCACTAAATAAATTTTAGGTTATTGATTTAATTTTTGAGTGTACCATATTTTTTGTATTTTCATTCAATTTTGTTTTTTCAAATATTAATTTTGGTCCAACCAATTCAATCAAACCATTTCACTTGTTCAACTGAACTGGGTCATCTATAACATTGTATTTTTTATAATGTCTGATTAAGTGATTTTAATTTATATTGCAAGAATAATTAAATTTAATTTAAGTGTCTGAAATAAATTAATTATTTATGTGATGGTGTTTTGCTTATGTTAGTGTGTTTTAGTGAGTTTGAACCAAAGCAAATGGGTCTTGGTATATGTTAGGGGGTGAGTGTGCTTAGAAAAAGCCTAGGTGTAAAAAGGAAAATTCTAAAGATCATAAACTCTTCTCTAAACCTTAACAATTAAGATTTCATTTGCAAGTCTTTTTTTCTTCAAGAGAAACTCAAATTCTAGAAGCTTGAGGTTTTGTGTTGGAGATCAAAGGGGACCCTTTTAGTCTTCCTTTGATGTTATTTGGGTGAACCATGAAATAGTAAGAACTTCTTCTTCCTTTGATTTCATTTTCATTTTTCTCATAGAGCACTCATGGGAGCTCATGAAAGACACTTTGTTTTCAGGTTTTTGATCATGTTTGCAATCATTTTTGGGTGATGTTGCCATGATGAGCTTCTTGTTGGATGGAGGAAAGCTCCTCCCTTAGATACAAAGCTCATTCATTTCTCCTTCTTCACAAAGCTCCTTTTTTGGTTCTATAGAGGTAATTAACGGAAGCTTAAATCCTTGTTTTATGATGTGTTTGATGTTTTACATGATGATCTTTGGCTTTCAATGGAATAAACTACGTGTTTTTGAAATTATTGAAGCATTGGGTGTCATTTTAGGGAGCCATAGAAGGGTTTTTGAAATTTGCTCGAAATTGCAGTACCTCATGACTAAGCACGAAAATTTGGGGGCTTAAGCGTGGGGATTAAGCACAAGATTTTCATGCTTAATGTAATACCCCGTATGTATCTGGTGTATTATCATATTACTTAATCAGATAAGCACATAGTTACTTTAATTAAAAAAAGCCTCGGAAGCGATTTTGAAACTGTATTTATTGATTCATTATGTATGGTTCGCGCTAAGCACACATCATAAATGTATTCATCCTCATTGATTCAAAACAACAAAATAAAACCATGGCAGATGCATAAATAATATCTCTACAGATATATCAGGAGGTAAACAAAGGTATATATACATATACATCACTGACACTCACAATGTCTATACAAAAGAATAAGCATCTCAGTGCTCGGATCTCAAAGATCACTTCCTCACACGAGGGCATACAATCATATACAGTCCATGTATACAATATAACATAAACATAATATGTGCACACACACATATCTTCCCTCTACAGGGGTTCAAGGTATAGCAAAATATACAAAATGAGCCTCCCAGCTCACAAGTAGCGGCACAGTTGTCCCTACTGGGGCCTTTTGCGCTGGAAACCATCACCTCTAGTATTAGAGTCACCTGCAAAACATAATCCCCACACGGAGTGAGATACACATCTCAGTAAGCTCAAGGTCCTTGGAGGCATCTCCTCCACCCTGGCTCACTTTCCATGACACACGTCATCAAGGCATCACAATCAATGGCCTCCCGGCCCTCATAACAATATACAACCAATCATCTAGCTCTAATATATATCTGTGAAACTATGCCGCCACGATGCATCATCATCAGCATCAAGACTCTCAGTCCTCAGTGTGAGACCGAAACTCACACCCGTGTCATCTCATCGGGAGCTACCCCTTACTCATGGACGCACGTATATAGCACCTCCGAGAATAGGCTTCAATCGCGATGGGACCACCTATCTCTTAGTCTTAAGGGATCATCATCACCCTTGACGTGAGCAAACCAATCTAGGAGGTGCGCTCTTCTCCTAGGGAGGTCCATATCTATCTAACTGGCCAGAAGATCTAATCAACAGGTATCCATACATACAAGGCATAGAATTATGCATACATATTATTATGAGAAAGCAATAACTATTTCAATGCATGCATCATGAATACAACCATCACTCCCTCGGAGTATGGTGGAACACAACAGTGGGAAACATCCCCAAGAAACCAAGAACTTACCTGGTAAAGTCGTGCTTTGCGGTTTGGTCCCTGAACGGTGGACACCGCCATTGACACCCTCGGTGTCATGCCCTATACAAGGCATATAAGCTTAATCAATCATCAATCCAACCATACAAGGCACATAACAACGGTCCTCAACAGTTACAATGAAAGGGACATCCTTCCTTTCCAAATAAACCCTTAAGTCCTCTATCTTAAGGTTATAAAAGCTAGTCCAATCACTGGACAAAACATGGACCCTCAGAGGTCTATCGCGGCCTAGCCACGACACTAGAGTCTCCACAAGACTCGGTGCAAGCCAAAACAAAGAGCTCAAAGCTCTATACATGCAAAATACTCAAGATTATAGAACGTGGCTTGAACGGTTTCTTTCACACAATGTAGCCGTTCATATAGCCTCTCAGGCACATATAGAACAATTATCAAGGCTCATGCATGTTCTATCATCATTAATTAACCAACAAAATACCAACACATGCATTTCTCAGAGCCACGAACCAAAGTCCATGAAACTAACATTTGAAAGCTAATCCTTCATTACAACAACTCCCTAAACATACTTTTCTAAAGGATCCAAGGCTAATTTCAGCTCTATCTCAAAAGGGTCACTATTTATCCCAAAATCAATCTCACAAATTAAACGGTAAAACTCAGGTTTCTTACCTCAAAGATGACAAGGAAAGCTAAAGAACTACTCCCCCAAGCTAGGGTGTCCGTGAATCGCCCCCTTTCCTTGTCGAAACTCGAGTTTTTGAAATTCCCTAGAGAAAAGGATTTTTTTCATTTGAGGCTTTTTAGCGAAAAATGATGAAGGATTCTAGCTCATAAGGGGAAATCCCTACAAGTTTCATGTTTGGTATGAGGTGTTTTGGGCAAAGAATGAAGGTGTATGAAGCTTGGAAGCTTCAACAATGGTGGAGAGCAGTTGGGAGGAAGAAGAAGCAAGGTTTAAGGCCAAAAATCGCGTAAATGGGGCTTTTATACCTGCCCCATCAAAGGTCCCTTGCGAGGAGTGCCACCTCTAGCGCTAACCGTACCAAGCTCCAGAGACTATGGCGCCAACCGCGCCACCACGGCGCCAACTGCGCCAACCCCCAATGCCTGTGGCGCTACTCGCACCAAAACCATCAGGGAAAGGCCTTCTGAAGCACTTCTGGCGCTACTCGCGCCAACCTCCAATGTGTCTGGCGCTAACTGTGCCACACTGGCGCTACTCGCGCCAACTAACAGAGTCTCCGACGCTAATCGAGTCAGTCTGGCGCTACTCGCGCCAACATCCAGTATGTCTGGCTCTAACCGCGCCACACTGGCGCCAGTCGCGTTAGACCTCGTGGTCATTATACTTAAGCATAATATATTTTTGGGGCTTAAGCACAATATGTTTTAGGAGTGTAAACACTAAATTTAAGTGAGCTTAGATTTCGCTTACATGTTCCAATATGATTCTCCAAATGGAACCAAAATGTAATTAACTTTGTTTTATGAACCAATTTGAGATGTATAAAGTTGATTTTATGCTAATATCATGCAATTTGCATTCATGAGGTTTTTGGTGTTTAATGGTAAGAATCCAAGGTGTGAAATGTTTTACTTGACTTATGGACTATTGGTTAATTCATGAGTGGTGATGCATATATATGAATGATGAATTTATAACACATTGAACTATTGATGTATTGAAATTGATGATCATGATCATGTTGTAATGTTTATATTAATGTTGAAATGAATAATGTATTGTTGATGAGACGATGATGTGTGTTATGGAAATGCTAAGCTTGAAGTTGGAACTGTCCCTATATGTAGAAAGGAGGTAGCTATGTCCTTTGGTGATGTTTTTATTTTATTGAAAAATGTATATTTGGGAGGGTGAGTTCCACACCAAAATTTTGTCTCACTAAAGTGACACAGGGATCTCGACTAACAGGATATCTTCTTGAGTATCACCCTTATGTTTTGACTTTAAATGATGTGTCAGAGTGTTGAAAGCTACTTCCCCAAAGGTTTAGTGACTCTTTACTGTATATAGGATGAATTGTTGTTGATGATGAAACTTGGATCCTTGAGACAGACCACGAGGGAGATAATGGATACGATGGTGTTATATCTCAAACCTCAAAGACTCTAAGTTTAGTTGTTGTTTTTCAATAGACTTGTAAGTTGCGGGTGCTTGGTAGACCTTCAACCTAGTGCTGGAGGTTTATGTGATGGCTAACACCTGAATGGGCCTATAAAATATATGGGTGAGCAAACTCCTATATAGGTTAAGGTTAATGCATACCTTACCGAGGTAAGCCACTACATGCTCATCGATTTTCGATAAAAACCACATTTCCTTCGTAAGATTAATTTGGGTTTCCTTGAATGGTCAGAGGGATGACTATGTTAAGTACTTGAGTTAATTGCTTACGAGGTGTAAATCTTCATAGAGTATAATTTGTATTTGGTAGTTATGATTGGCATACATGGTAGTGATGATTAATGGACTCAAAGTGATGATACTTGATAGTGATGTATGATGTTAATTGTTGGTGGTAATTCATGACGATTGAAAATGAGACGTCCTATTTATGAGTGATGAATGTTTTACTTTAATTACTTTCAAGTGTTATGATTTAAGGTGACGAAACTAATATAATTGTTAATCGTCGAGGTTTAAATTGTTTTTAAGTATGTTTGTTTTTGGTAGGTTAACCTGTGTGATGTGACACATGTGGTTGAGATTGTGATAATCTTGAATTTCGTGTTTGTGGGAGCAGATGGCTAAGTGGTGGATTTTTCTTTTGGAGACATCGTGGATGGATGTACTTTGACTTGAAGACACAAATTTTCTTTGCTTTAACTTGTTTAGTTATGTCTAGTATTGGGTGGCTCACGAGTTTAGGATGTATATCTATATGTTCTAAGGTGTGGAATGTTGCTCTAATGTTTTGTCTTTAGATAACAAGTTCTAGTGCTATAAGACACATGGTTATTCAATTGTTTTTATATCATGTGGCATTGTATCTTGTTGTGTATGGGCTTTAGCTTTTGTCCTTGAAAACACAAAAATGATTTACACGTATTTTCTGCTTTGGTAGTTTTTAGTTTCATGTAGCATTGGTGAACCATTACATCATCAGTTCAACTATAAAATCAGTCAAGTCAAACCGAGTCACACTTGGTCAACTACATGATCAACTCGATCAGACCATTCGGTCAATATGAATTTTAAAACTATGCTTTTACACTGTGTTTGTTACCACGAATGGAAATAATACCTTATAGATAAAAATAAAGAAAATTTTAAAGCTCACTAAGGTTGTGTTTGTTACAAAAGATACAAGAAAGAAAATTTCAAAATTATTGGAACCTACTATACTATTTTTCACTTATTTCCATCTTTTTGTTTATCTTTTCTCTATTTTTCTTTAGCCGTTTACTTATCACTTTATTTCTTACATTTTTTACTTTTCTTTTTCTTTTTCCATCTACTTTATTTCTCTCCTCAATATCAAACACAATCAATAAGCTTCTTAAACACCTTTAGTGAGCTAACATTATAAATATCACAATTTTTTCCTTTTTCCATTTACTTTATTTCTCTTCGTAAACACACTCGTATCTTTATTACTAAAAAATCATACAATCAAGAACAACAACTAGTACTATAAACAACAATTTCATAATGTTATTTAACGTGATTCAAACATTCACCTCCTCTAAATCCATAGTCTCTTTACAACAAATTTTTAGGACAAATTGGACAAATTTGTAAACCTTCCCTCAACATGACTCTCTCTTCAAGTTGGGTAATTTTTCTCATTTTAAAAACTTCTACATATAGAACTAGTATCAAAATCTTAAAAGATGAAACAAATCTCTAATTTACAAAATATATGTTTATTTCTAAGTAATATTCTAGAAATAAGATAAGATTTTTTTTCAAAAAAAATCTAAACAATATCCTAAAAATTTGAAATTATAAATTTAAATTATTTTCAAAAATCCTTCCCTTAATTTTTTTATAAGTTTATGTTGACACATAAATTTTTCCTGATATTAACATTATCAACAATACATAATTTAAATTTATCAAGTAAGCTACTACTATTTTATTGCGCAAATTATATACAACGAAATTATTTAGTTATTTATTATCATTATTTGTCCTAAATTTTCTTATTCGTTATTCATTACTCTCTTAACTATATCTAAATTATCATAGTAAAAATTAAAAATAAACTAATTAAATTCTATTTCATTACTATTTATATTCTAAATAATTTCATAATATTTAAGTATTTATTGTTACTAAAAATTCTATTATTTGATAACTATGTAACGATGTTGATAACATAGCTAAGGACAAATAATTTAAATTTAATTTGTTTAAGATATTTAAAATAAAATGTGATATTTTTATGATATATGTAAATTTTATATAATACTAGTT
>PYAF01004918.1:549964-567976 GCA_007407185.1 Glycine tomentella
AACACATTAAAAAATCATTAAATAGCTTATTTTATAAAATAACGTTTTTTAAAATAACTTTAAACAAACGGCCTAGAACTAAAAAATTGGTTGAAATATTTAGACAAAAATATCATGCTTTTAACTATTTATTGGGGGGAATGCCTACATTAAAGAACTTGATAGTTAATATATTTTCTTCTCACATGCATAAGAGATACTAAATATTTATTTTTTATTTGTAAGAATTAAACTTGATATTAGGGATTTACAATATTCACATATACTTGTTTAATAAATTCATAAAATTCAAAAATAGTATAAAAAATTTACAACAATTCACAGTTTAACCAAGCAAATTAAACCCTTGACATTTATTTAGTAGATTGTTATGATTAATAGAATTATAAAATTAATTAAAAACTTTAATAAAAAATATTTTATAGTAAACTTACAAAATTAAAAAAAGTAATTAATGTTAATAAACTTAAGTCCTTTTTAAATTTATGTGTAATTTTATCATATAATTTTATAAATGTAAATGTTTCAAATAAAAGAAGAAATATGTATGAAACTAAAATGAAATATATCTCATAGCTTTGGTCAAACACTAGTTTACTCTAAGAAAATCGTATCTATGCCCAGCGCCATTTTGCGCCAGAAACATGCAACAGTGCTATCTGATTTTGATTCAATGCAAAAGACCTCAAATCTCTTCTCTGGAAAAAAAAAAAAAAACCCTCAATGGAAGCTCATCTCTTCTCTCATTCATTCAGGTTCGCTTCATCTTCTTCTTCTTCTCTTTCTCTCAATCTGATTCGCTCTTATTTTCTTCTCAATCTATCTGTTTTTTTTTTTCTTTCTAGAAACGTTTTGCAATTCGGAAATTTCACCGGTTTTCGGATAATTATTGGACAATTTGTTGTTTTGCTTCGCTGGACTTCGTACGCATGACCCGCATATATTTTTTTTTTTAATTTTGGATTTCGAGTATGAAATTTGTTCCTTTTTTCGTTTTATGTTAATCTGAACTGTTAATTTTAGGGCGCCAAAAATTGTTAATCTTTCAGGGCAAAAATTGGCATTGCTTCCTCCTCCTCCAAAGAAATGGTGGTGAATTTTATTAGTTTTTTTTGGTATCAAGTGAGACCAACTGTTTCTCAAGAATATTAACACCGACGTAAACTATAGCAAATTCATAGACCTATCAAGCATGTACTCTGTATTGGTTTATTAGGTTGATACCATTGAGTAAAGATGGTTTCATGTTGATCTTTCTTGGGTGCTTGTAATGGTCCATTTTTCTTATTGAAAAAATGTGAGTGCCCTTAATTTTTTTTTATTGGTAAACATAAATTATTAATCTAATAATTTTTGTTAACAGTAAAAATTAAACTCCTGATCTTTTTCTCTTTTTCTTATTTTTCAACCACTCAACCAATCTTATATCTCCTTCATTATTAGACTATGTTAGGTAAAGAGGAGCCTGGCTTATATATTTTTTTCCTTTTCTTAAGAGACTTGGAACACTACCGTATCTTTGGCAATCTGTAAGGTTAGTTTGTACTCATGTAACAATTTAAAGTTTCTTAGACTTCTATTTCCATTGTTCTCAGGTTTATCTTGTGCCATATTCAGGCGTTTGATCTGTTCGAAATGTTATAAAAAGAGGAGATGCTTGCTGCTGTAAAGGATAGACAATCCTAGGTAATAAATGCTTGGTGTGTAAAATACTTGATGAAGCAATTTTGTACCTTGTCAGCTGTGGCTTTATTGCTACTACTTTACATTGATATTATTATCCTAGAAATCTTTATTACCTTATTACAGTGGTGTGGTGATAGACACAGTAACTCTGGTAGGTTGTCTAATTATTGAATGTTGCTTAGAAATAGAACCTCATTCAGACAATGTAATGCAGGGCACATGCCTATTCACACGACAGGTTTATGAACAGAAAATGCATCACAGCACCACTAGTATCGTTGAAGGATGAGGCATTCTATATTTCAGATCCTGTATCACCAAAAGATCTAGATCACCCGGAAATCCTCCCAAGAATCTTCACCGTAAAGGCTTAGCTAGAATTTGAGCACCCAATGATGTAAAGTTTTAAACTTCGATCTACATCCTCATTTCCACCAGACAAAGAAATTTGTTTGATTGGCATCGTTTTCACACCATAAGCATCATCACCCATGTACACTTTAACATTCATAACCTTTTGTCCTGAAAATGCACGGGCATTAATATTCTCCAGATCTCTTTTTAACTCTAAATATGGAAAACAGTCCATCTTGACTGTTCAAAGATCATGCAAAGGCTACAATATAGTAAGTGGCAACGCATGAATCACAAGTTTCATCGAAATTAAGATACACAACATACCAACAGCACACAAGAAACTGCTTTAACTTCAATTTGTGACATTCTTATGATTCTCATGGAAAATACATGATAAAAACTACAATTTTCATATAAAGCAAACACAAATCCAAGAAACCACAACATGCAATACCTCCTTTTATTTATATGTGTGTGTGTGTGTGTGGTTAAACTGTTGAAGTATATAAATATTTTTAGTCTGCAACAAGATCTATCTTGATGCCTCCAATTTTGACACGCCCTTTCCCATACCTCGGAACCAACGTCACCACAACACTATCATCATCTTCCGCTTCCAATTCTTCCAACAAATCTGTCAGTCCCAGCCTCAAACAAGTGATAATATTCTTATTGTTGTGCTTATGTGAATGAGGCACACTCACAAAGCTTCCTGCAAACTCCGAATCATCTGGCTGAATCAGCTTATCATCTTCATCACCAATAAGCACATCAAATTTCACAGGTATGTTGCTGTCATACTCAACCCCTTCAATCACCAGAACCTCCTCTTCCTCTTCCTTTTCCTTCTTGCTCCTCGACTTTTTCGGCCTCTTCACCACTGTGCTCACAATTGAATCCAACACCAATGGGAACTTAACATTCCTCGAAGTCTCAGCAGCACGTGCTGCACCAGCACCAAAATGTGGTGCTAGTGCTACCTTTTGAACCCTCAACCTACGCGGTGAAGGCTTAGATTTTAACCATGGAGTGTCAACGTCTTGGTAAACATACCCTAGCTTTCTCGTGTCAAGACAATCCTTGACCTTCACACGCACAAGGTTCTTATTCTCATCGTAGAAGAGGAGCCCAGATTCCAACCAATCTGAGTCGGTGAAATCCCTTCTCTTCCCACCAAGTGTTTTCCATATAGACCACATCCTATCAACATTGGAATGGTGAGAATAGAAAATAGGATCTCTTGCAGCAGAATAGAAATCCCCCATGTCCTCAATGTTAGGTTGATTTATATCACCTGTCCATATATGAACCGGACCATGTGGAACGTTCTCTACTGAGCCACCACCTGGGTCAGGCTCATCCCCGGCACGATAAGGATTTCCAAGGAACAAAGTAGGAGTTTTTCCATTAGACACAACTTGCCTATACATTATGGTGAGGTTGGTGGAGATTCTTCCACTGGAGATAGGATCCTCAAGATTGAAGTCAAAGTCCACAAGTGTTGGAGGTTGGTGATTCGCATTTCGAAGAGGGTCATAAAGAGGTGATTTGGGGTCTGCATAAATGGAAGGAAGTTGCATGCCCTTAGGAGCATCCCAGTTCCAAAATGGAAGGGCAAATGTTGGATCATTGATCAAGCTCCCCAAAATTCTCTCATAGAAATAGAGGAACCATCGGTGGTAGGGAAAGAAGAGCCAAGAGTTGTGCACTTGGAGCTCAAGGCCAGGGAACCCAACTTGGTCATATGAACCAGTGCAATAAGCGCAGTGCACGTTTGCTTGTTGCATGAAATTGCGTGGATCGTTAGATGGGAGTTTTTTCATGAGGTCAAGAGCTTTTTTGTACTTGGCTAGATAGTTTTTGTCGACTAAATGGGCGGCTGGTCTTACCCGTAAAGGTTTGTTAGAAGGAGGGAACTTGAAATCTATGATGGTGGATGAAAATGGGGGGCAACAATTTGTGGGTTCTGCACCTTCAGGTAGGTCTGCTGGACCACATGTGGTTAGGTCTGGAGGAGATATTGGTGCAGCAAATGCAAAAGGGTTGTTGTTAAGAGTAACAGCACCACAAAGCCCTCCTAGGCCAAGTAGAATGTTCCTCCTTTGTTCTACATTAATATCTGGTTTTTCTCCTTTGTTTTGGTTTCCACTATTACATGTCACTCTAGGAGTGTGATGGTGTTTTGATTTTCTATATTTAGTGGATTGGAATTGTGAAAATGGATGTAGGGAAGAAGGGAGAGTGGTAGAGTTGGAAGGAACATTATAGACTGCAGACACGAATGACTGAGAAGGGATACATGCCATATTTTTATCATAAAAATTTAGACCCTTTTGACTCCTTTTATAAAGAACTCATGAAGAACTCACTCTCTTTGAGTTTGCTCGTAGCAAATTTCTAACACGTGCAGAAACAGTTAAGTTCACAATCGCGGGATTCAAATTAGTAGATGATAGTAGTTGAATTTAAGAACAACGTATGCAATTTGAACTCTTGTATTAGTATCTGGCTGATAAGTGATACCTACTTCATTGACATTTCCTTGGCACCCAATTAAAGTCAAAATATATATATATATATATATATATATATCCAAATCATTAAGGTTTTCACTATCGTTCAAGTATGTAATATCGTTGAAAACCCTCATATCATATGACTTGAGAGAATAGTGTGCATGCATGAATTTAACTGCACCGCCCTGAGAAGAAAAAAAGTCTTTTGCATCATTAATTGCATGTGCTGAATGTAGTTTTCTGTTGATTAATTAGTATCACGATGTTAAAATTTTCTAAAATTTACTTTTATCTCGTAACTTCTTTTGATTATTTCTTTCTCTTTATTTTTAATACATCACATCTTATATCTATAATATTATTAACTAGAGGTGCTCATAGCATTTTTCCTTGGTTTCTCAGATGGGTAAACAGTGAAACTCCAAATTGTTATAATTAGGAAGCCTGCGGATCTGGTAATTTACACTTTTTGTTTTATTCATATGAAGCAATATATCTGTTATTTATTATCTCTGTATAAATTCTGTTATAGCTGGTTCGTTTCTTTCCCCATCAGAATTCGAGGGCCACATCCACAAATTAATTTTGGATTGGAGCAACCTGTTATTTGTTTGGTATACTACGATAATTATACAGTTATGCAACCAATAATGAGTTTGGCTGGTGGATTTTCACTATATGTATCTATCTATACTTGTACAAGCAAATAACATTTCCTTTTATTGTTCATTCACTACTGAGATATTTATTGAATATTGAATATTGAATAATCTTTAATTTGACCTATTATCTGTTAGTTGTATTAATGAAATATAATGTTAGATCGTACTCTGTAAGTTGGTTCTCTGTTGTGTGGAGGTGCATCTGAAAGTTAGGATGAATAGTTGACTAAGTAATTGGTTGATGGTCTAATTGTTATCATTAACCCTCAAGAGTTGAGTACGTAATTTGGTTGATGGTGTAATTGTTATCATTAACCCTCAAGAGTTGACAAGGTAATTGGTTGATGGTGTTATTGATATCATTAACTCCAAGCTGTTACAATAAATTTCTTTTTATATACCGCTACTGAAAGAGAAATTGCTAGGTGATTTTGGATTATAATCTGTATATGAATCCAACCAATGTTAACATAATACATACTCTTCAAATTTTATAATTTTCAAGAAAAATTATTAACACTTAATTATGTGTTATGTGTTATGTAAAGATTAATTTACATAGACTAATGACAAAAAATCACCTAATAATTTTGTGTCTATGATTTATTTTATATAGTGGCATGGTTATGGGTTAGTGCTTCTTCTATAGGTATGGGTCAGAAGTTTATTGCCAGTCTGATTTCAAGTTTATTGCCAGTCTGATTTCAGTGGCGTGATGTCATTTTGCGCACTTTAGCACTATTTCCGAGGATGAGGAGCCAATTGTGTTGGATGGGTGGTTGCAGTTGATGTGGTTTGAACTAAAAAACTGATTCATATGTGGTGAAATTGTGTTGATGGTTGTTCCCTAATTGGCTATAAATACATTAGGTTTGGAGAGTTGTTTTGTTAATTGATATTGTACTATATCTCTCTAATAATCTAAAATTATTTTAGATATTATATTTTATTAGGGTTACGTTTTTTAAAATCGTTAGATAATTTTTATTATTTTATTTTTTTATTGAACGGATCCTAGTATAAATTCTAAAACGTATAAATTATAGAAGTTGTTAGTCCAGTGTTATCCTCTTCACTGATCACGATTATGGAATCTGTGGTCGGGTTGGAATACATAGGAGCAAATTGTAAGAAGAGGTCGTGTAGATTAAACTCCTCATTAAAGACAGAGATGGGAAAGTGAGTCCCAAAGTAGATATGGGCACGCAGGACGGACTGTATAATTATAACATAGCAATTTCTGTGTTCAACTATATACGATGCTATGTCCAGTGCATCAAAGAATAGGATGATTGATGCCATCTAAAATAAAACATGGAACAATTCTAATGAGAAATAAAATATTTCTCAGTAGGCAATACTAAACCATAAAAAATGTTAGTATATAGTAAATCATCAATATAACCAAATAAGTCCATATAAGAAATTATGCAACTATATGAATGCGTGAAATAAATATTCTCAGGGTGCACATGTTTTACATATCGTACTGTATATAACTATATATCGTATTGGATGTAGACGTTGCGATCGTCTTACACAAACATGCATAATTTATTCCATGTTTCTGCACCTGGTCACTATATATCATATTGTATGTACTATCAATTACCGTTTCACAAATCTCGTACTGGACTTAAAAACAGGAATCAACATATCATCACATAAAATTTCATCATAACATCATATGTACCAAATTATCATTAGGCTACCATACCTTATAAAATTATACTAACTCAGGCATGATAATTGATTATCTTCAAGCTACAGAAAAATCATGTTACTAGTCTAACTAATAAATCATCATATATTTTAATTTAAATTTAAGTTAGTTTAAATTTTTTTTTCGGAATGCCGGGTTGATATAACTAGGATGCCGGGGTGCTGCGGGTGGGATGTCAAGGTTCTGTGGCTGAGACACGGGGTGCTGTGGCCGGAATGCAGGGGTGCTGTGGCCGGGGTGCTGAATGTAGTTTTCTGTTGATTAATTAGTATCACGATGTTAAAATTTTCTAAAAGTTACTTTTATCTTGTAACTTCTTTTGAATATTTCTTTCTCTTTATTTTTAATACATCACATCTTATATCTATAATATTATTAACTAGAGGTGCTCATAACATTTTTCCTTGGTTTCTCAGATGGGCAAACAGTGAAACTACTCCAAATTGTTTTAATTAGGAAGCCTGCGGATCTGGGAATTTACACTTTTTGTTTTATTCATATGAAGCAATATATCTGTTATTTATTATCTCTGTATAAATTCTGTTATAGCTGGTTCGGTTCTTTCCCCATCAGAATTCGAGGGCCATATCCACAAATTAATTTTGGATTGGAGCAACCTGTTATTTGTTTGGTATACTACGATAATCGTACAGTTATACAACCAATAATGATCGAGTTTGGCTGGTGGATTTTCATATCTATCTATCTAGGGTACAAGCAAATAACATTTCCTTTTATTGTTCATTCACTACTGAGGTATTTATTGAATATTGAATAATCCTTAATTTCACCGATTCTCAGTTGTATTAATGAAATATTAATGTTAGATCGTGCTGTGTAAGTTGGTTCTCTGTTGTGTGGAGGTGCATCTGAAAGTTAGGATGAATAGTTGACTAGGTAATTGGTTGATGGTGTAATTGTTATCATTAACCCTCGAGAGTTGAGTAGGTAATTTGATTGATGGTGTAATTGTTATCATTAACTCTCAAGAGTTGACTAGGTAATTAGTTGATGGTGTTATTGATATTATTAACTCCAAGCTGTTACGATAAATTTCTTTTATTATACCTCTACTGAAAGGGAAATTGCTAGGTGATTTTGGATTATAATCTGTTTATGAATCCAACCAATGTTAACATAATACATACTCTTCAAATTTTATAATTTTCAAGAAAAATTATTAACACTTAATTATGTGTTATGTAAAGATTAATTTACATAGACTAATGACAAAAAATCACCTAATAATTTTGTGTCTATGATTTATTTTATATAGTGGCATGGTTATGGGTTAGTGCTTCTTCTAAAGGTATGGGTCAGAAGTTTATTGCCAGTCTGATTTCAGTGGCGTGATGTCATTTTGCGCACTTTAGCGCTATTTCCGAGGATGAGGAGCCAATTGTGTTGGATGGGTGGTTGCAGTTGATGTGGTTTGAACTAAAAGACTGATTCATATGTGGTGAGATTGTGTTGATGGTTGTTCCCTGATTGGCTATAAATACATTAGGTTTGGAGAGTTGTTTTGTTAATTGTTATTCTACTAGTATGTTCTATCTCTCTCTTTAGATTACTCGGTAGAGAAAATGTTTGCAGCAAAATCTCTGACTACGTATCAGTACCTGAGTTAAGCAAATAGAAGTGTTTTAAAGCGTGGGAAAAGAAAAATGAAGAATGATTTAGATGCTAGTGTTAAATACGCGAATTAGATTTGCAGTAGAAGAACTTTAACATACAAGCCACTACTTATTTTCTGGCTACCTTTTTTTTTTGTCTTTACTTGATTTTTGGAATAATATATACACAATAATGACAATATTATCAAAAGTGTCAATTTTTTTTAGATTCTATTTTTGCTTTCGAAAACTTAAATAAACGCAACATAAAGTTACAGAAGTTTTTTTAATTTTTTTTAATGAAATCTCAAACAAAGATATAAACAAAAATAACTACTAATTTTACTATTATGTCTTTACAAAGATTTCAATGTCTAAAGTCAAGTGAGCCTCTGTGCGGAGTCTGCGGACTTTATGTGTGTTTTAGCGGAAGCTAAAAACTATTGTTTCTGTAAATAAAATGATAAATGTATTGATGTGATTTTATTATTGTACGTCCTTATTGGAAGTGTCTCCAAACTCCAAACATACACAAGAAAATTGGAAAGCAAAGTTATGAATATAAGTTTTTGTATTAAACGTGACTTTGATGTGATTTTGATAGATTAATATAGAGTCCTACACGTGCTAAGGGTAGGTTTGATTTAAGTTAGAGAATAATGTATTCTAAGTTCCGGAATCAATTTTAAATAAATTTTCACATGTTTTATTTTATGTTTGTAAATTTTTTAGAATTGATTTTGGAATCAAAATTAATTTTTACTTGAAATAATATTGAATAACTTTTGTGGTTAGATTAAAAAATTATATTAAATTTTAGTCTTAACTTGATTTTATAATAAAAATATCCAAATATAAATTACATCACTTTAAAATTAATTTAATCAAAATTAATTTTATAAAATTATGTTCATTCAAAATCAAATTTGTTAATCAGCTAATCCAAACACACATTGAGTAATTTGTATCAATATATAGAACCATGGGTCAAGATCATCCTTTTCGATCGTTTTTATTATTATTTCAAACTATTTGTGGTTTTACAATACTAAACAAATTATTTATTAACTTTTTCCAATTTTATCCTTTTCTTTTTATTTATACCATTTTATTAAGATATTATCTTCTTTTTAAGAAATGAAATATGAAGAATGTATATATTTCAGGAAAAGGGTAATTTAATTTGATCTTATATTTTTTTTCTAAGTTTTAAGGGAATTTTTTTTTCTATTTCTGATACAATAGTACAATACTCAAACGATAATTATTTTAAAATAGAGAAAGTAATATTTTATATATATAGAAAAAGGGATAAAAACGCAACCAAGAATAAATATTCGTGTGACTTGGTTCACTAGGAGATGAATATGCCGACTTGGCTATGGCTCACACTAGCTAGCATTATTCATCAGACAATCGCTGGCCATGAACTATTTTGTGGTTATTGTTAGCTGAGGCTTCTCACTTTGTTTGTTTCTGTTTACCTAGTAAGAACCTTAACCCAACTCATGCCAAAATTCTTTGGTAAACAAGTGTACCAAATTTCCATCATTCTGTGAATAACCTAGGCACGTACGCAATCTTATGTGGTCATAAGCGTTACAAATGTACATTGTTTTCAAAAGATATTGTAAAACTTGCTAGAGTGGTTTTGACTTCTAAGCTATCTTAATTGTTATAATGTTTAACTTTAACACTATTCTATGAAATAGAACAAGGAAAAAATAAACTACTAATAAAGTTGATTAAGATTTCACTTTATAAATATTATTTGATTGACAACACACATTAAATTTATATAAAAAAATTGAGTTTAATTCTCACGCAACACATCCTTTAAAAAGAATATTAATTTTAAGTATAGTACATTCAATTAAAGATTAGTTCCTTAAATAAAATAAATGATCAAAATTTATGAAAATATTTTAAAAATTTAACAGTGAGCTAAAAATCTTAAGACTTAAATATGTTAATATTCTTTTAAATATATCCAATTTTTGTTTTTAATTTCTCATAAAGAAATTATTTATGTTCTCTAATATTTAATAAATTTTATTTTTTATTCCTACTGTTTTTAGAATTTCTCTGATAATTAACATATATAAGAGCACTAACATATTTAAATCAAATCTTAATTAAAGAACCCTTACAAAAAAATTAAAGTACTCTAGCGCACAATATTTTTTTTGTCGGCAAACACACAATGAGTATATATACGCATAAAAAGGTATATTCATTGCTACCACTAATTGACATCTTATATTAAAAGAAAAAAAAAGTGAAAAGCTTCAAATCCAAATTGAACTTTAATGACTATAGCCTTTCTTAACTTTTTTGTAACAGTCAAAATGCAATATCTTCTCCGAAAACTGAACAGAGATTGTGTGATTCTGAAAAATTGACATCTCCAAAGTCTTTGCAATGGAGTGAATTTTCTTCCATATAAATGAGCCAAAATGTTCAAAATCAAACTAACCATAATCAGAACTTGACAAATTACTGCAACAAGATCACACCACCTTGATAATCACACGTGGCAAATCAACCGTCAAGGCCACAGTTACTCAACACGTGTCCAGCATTATCTAGCTAGGCTCAGCAATAGATAATAAACTTATCTTCTTTGAACAAAATACAAAGATAATGTTGTAAATATTTTCACAATGTTTTTCAATTAAAACTAATATTTTACTTTAATAATAAATTTTTATCTTTAATGTAATTTTTTTCTATACATATTTTTTCTTACCTGCCAAAATGAAAATTTAGTAAGAAACCTTTGTATTTATTATGCCTATTAGTAAGATAAAATTCTAATTCTGATTGAAAAATAGCACTTAAAATACTCTACAAATTGTATCTGAATCTTATCTATCATGATTTACATTTGGCAAATTGTATCGGAATTTTATCTATCATGATATACATCAGGGTTAGGAAATGTTGTTTACTTCACACTAGTGGTCCATGATGTACCAAGAGGATAATTGAGACAAACTTGATCCGTATGCCAAACTGGGCCCATGATTGTCATATAGTAAAATGGGCTAAATTCATAGAATATTTTGGTAGCCACAAAGGCAATCCATACGTGGCTGACCAATTAGCACTACTCCTTTTCATGTGACTCTATATAATGCCTCCATCCATTACCCTTTAATCTTCACTTTACAACCTTTTAAGCAACTCCTTTTGCTTTATTGCTGTGTTCTTCATTTTAAGCACCATCATCTTCCTACTTTGTTTTCCAATATTGTTGTTTGTTGTGGTAAATTTTTCTTTAGTTCATCATCATGCTAGAAGGCAAGGCTGTGATTGGTGAGACTGACATGCTTCAGACCATGCAGCAAGATGCTATGGATTTAGCATCCAAAGCACTCGATTTCTTTGATGTCACTGAAGCCATTAAGATTGCCCAATTTATAAAGAAGGTATTTTGATGGGAAAAAAAGAAGCATAATTTAATATACCTTATTAAATACTTTAATTACTATATATGTTTTTTTTATCATCTTCACATTATAAATTTGTTATTTGTTTGAATTTAATTTTAGAGCTTAATGATTATGTTCTATCATCCACTCATAAATCATCATTTAAATTATTTTAAGATAATTATTTTAAAAGTCAACAAATTTATCATACATACTAGATTGTGATTAAATAATTTTCTGTGTATAATTCTTTTTTCTCTTAATTTTAATATATTTGCATCATAAATTTTTTTTAAATAATCAATTAAAAATCAGTACTCTAAATATATTTGAAAATCAGTCCAGATTGATTTCTAATTTTATCATTTAAAAATCAGCCCAGGCTAGTTTATTTAACTTATATGTGAAAAAAGTTACCATAATCAATTAAAAATCAGTCTAAACATAATTGCTTAAACTGTCAATCAATTAATACTATCGTAAAAGTGAACACTTTTATCATACATATGTTAATTCATGATTGAATAATTAAACTTCTATTAAATTTTTATTTTATTTTCTCGATCGACTAATTACCTTAGAACATTAGTTAACATGTTCTGTTGTCCTTTGTGTGTTGTTATTGCAGGAATTTGATAGGATGCATGGACCTGGTTGGCAGTGCATTGTAGGCACTGATTTTGGTTCGTTTGTGACTCACTGTTGTGGCTGTTTCATCTATTTCTGCTTAGGCAACTTGGCAATTTTGCTATTCAGGGGCTCGGCTGCTCCAGAGGCACATGAAAATCGGTTCTCAGCACTAGAGGCAGCCAAAGCATAATTTCATTGCCTAATTAATTTTCCCTCTCTTTTTACTTCTCTCTATATATTTTTGTTCCTTCTATGTAATGTAATGATAATGTAGAAAGAAATGGAAGGTTTGAGAGAAAGGCAAACTCACATAGCTCTATAAATCATCTGCATAAACCAATTTGTTTAAATTTTTTAATTTTTTATAAAGTAAACATTTTTTTAATTTCTTAATAAACAAATAAGATTTGTTTCTTAAAACAATTTTTTTAGAAACAGTTTAGATATACACTAAACAAAATAGTTATTTATTTTATTAAAATAAACATTTTTTTAACAAATAAGTTTAAACAAATTACTCTCAACTACAATTAAATATTACCATAATTTTTTATTAGACAAATATATTATTTAATATCTCTAGTGATCTATCCAATTTAAAGATTAAGAACATGCTTGTAAATTCGTTGCAAAATAACTTTTAAGATAGAAGTAATTCTGCCAAAGAATCAAGATTCTTGCTTTGGTTGATTATGAAAGAGGGCAAAAGGGTGAACTTAAATCTTCATGGAAAGAAGAAAGGAGAATCAAAATTCATGCTCAGTCAATTATAAAGAAAGAGTCAAAGTGTTTCTTTTGCAAGAAAAAATGACATATGAAGAGAGAATGTTCAAAATTGAAGAGTTGGCTTGATAAGAAAGATACTCCATTTGCTTTTGTTTGTTATGAACCTAATATGATTAGTATTAATCATCACACATGGCGAATTAATTCTGGTTCTACAATCCATATTTCTAATACCTTGTAAGGTATGAAAAACCTAAGGAGGCCAGTGGGAAGTGACAAGTACATTTATTCGGGAGACCAGATGAGCTCAATTGTGGAAGCCATTCGGACATGTAATTTAGTTTTAAGCAATGATTTTATTTCATATTTAGAAAAAATATTTTATGTTCCAAGTTTTTCTAAGAATTTGATTTTTGTATCAAGACTTGCACTATTGGGTTTTTCCTTTAATTTTTTGGATTTTGGTTTTTCTTTAATTGATAAATTTGGAATTATTGGTTTTGCTTGATGGACTTTACTTTATTAAATTGCAAAATGATGTTGCTTCTAATTCTTTGCATGTTACTGTTGGGTTAAAATGGTGTGTTGTGGTGAGGAATTCTCTATGTCGTGGCCTTGAAGATTTGGACACGTCTCTGTCAAAGAGAATTAAGATATTGATAAATGAAGGGGTACTTAGTGCTTTAGATTTTTTTTGATTTTGAAACTTGTGTAGATTGCATTAAGGGCAAGCAAACTAACAAGTCAAAAGGAAGAATCATTTATCTGATAAGTAGAAACTAGGTGCTACCAGTTTTGTATAATCAAGCCTACTCCTCTCTTCATAAAAACACACCATCGAGTTTGAGAGTGAGAGTCTGAAAAGTTAAAACTGTGAAGGCTAAAGAAGGTCAATAACTAGAGGTATATCTACGAAAATTTATTTTTCTTCTCTGCTTCCGGTGTTTGATCTAAATGTGTTGCTTATGATTGTTAATATGTTTAGATAAGTATTTAGATTCTACATTTCCTTATGTGAAAGAGTAAATTTTGTTTGTGATAGGATTTCCTCGTGGTGGCCTCGCTAGATTCTGTTGCACAACATGTATTTGTGCTCTCCATGTATTTGCACAACAAAACAATATTCGATAGAGAAAGAGAAGTAATAAGCGGAGAAGGGGAAGGAGAGGAGAAAAACTGGAAAAAAAAAAGAAATAAAACAATGGCTCTCTTCATAGGATGTAGTAAAAGATTGTGGCTCAAATGAATCCAATTGTTCATAAAAATGGTCAATGATAGATCACTTGTAAAAATGGTCCACCCTAGCCATTGTCTATTTCATAAGTTAAAACCAATTTATATTCAAAGAGGTTGTATGTCTAAAAGTGTGGTAAGATCTATATTGGGTTGTTTGTCATTTTAATTCTAACAATTGGGTTGTGAAATTAAATGGTACCATGATGATATAAATAATTAAAAATAGAAAAAAAAACTAGTGTTAAATTAAAAATGACATGAAATATAAAAAAATTATTCAAAAAGGTTAGACAATTTCTTTTTCTTGATTTAAATATGGTTAGAAATGAAGTTCCCTCCCAAGGTAAATGGAAGAATAAGATAGTTTCTAAGCTAGGCTTGAATAAGGCAATTTAAGCTTGAATAAGATAGCTTCTTGAATAAGTCCATTTCAATTCACGTGAGAAAATCACACACAAATAAATTCTCAAAAAGGAAAGATCGACAATTAATCTTTCACTGCGTTCTAGAGATTTTGGAAGAAGGAACCATATCAAGTTATCAACAAGATTAGTGCTCATGCATGTCACTGCTCAAAATCCTTATGCTCTATTGTAATACAATATTTAATAAGAAAGTCGATTTGCAGAAACTACATATAAAAATATGAGAAATAATAAATGAAATGAATAATAAAGGGAATGAAGGAAGGAAATATGAAATTTGACCTTGAAGAGCTTATCTGATTTTGCACTTCTTTTCGTAGAACAAGTGTTTTTTGCTATCTAAGGTCTTTTCAGTACAAATACTCTCCTTAAATGGATGTTTCTACGCAACATTTTCAATCAATAAACTCTTAAAATGAAACACCTTTCCACTGGCTCTGTTCAATATAGATAAGGCTTTGAAAAACAAAGGCAACTGGTAAAGAGAGTGTGGAGATTGGAGAGAAGATATAAAGTTAGTCTTGTTGGGAAATCGAAGGAGAGAGGTAATATCGAGGAGATTTACACATGATTAAATATATAAGTGAATTGGACACCACATTTTAGCTCAAAACTTTAAAGTTCAGGTTTATGGATATTCTCCTCACTTATATGGTGTTCAACTTGTCTATTTCTATCCGACGTAGGACTTTAACTAACACTTGTACTCTAACAAGGCTAGCGTTAAAAAAAGTAGAAAATGAAGAAAAGGTAGTAACTTAAAATCTGTCAACTTACAAAAACTAACAATAATCCTAAATGTTAACATTTTTCTATAAAAAAAAAGAGAATGTGAAGCGAGGTGGGAAATGAGAGAAAGAAGAAAGGAAGTAAAGAAAAGAAAGAGAAATATAAGTAAGGTTAGAGCAAAAAATAATGTACACTGAAAGTAGTGTGTTAGAGAAAGAATTCATTCTCTATTAGCATTATTCCTTCTTCATCATCCTTTGAATTGAAAATACTGTTTGCTTCATCTCCAATCAGTGCAGAAGAGTGCATTTCGCTATATGTTTTGTTCAAGAAACTAAACCTGGTGAACCAATTATAAAATAAAGTTAAATTGCTATTTTTTCCCTAATTAATTATTTAGATTTAATTTGATGCTTTAATATTTTACAGATTCAATTTGATCTTTTAATTTTTAAAATATATTCATTTGGGCTCTTTCTCTAAACTAACATAACAACTATTATTTTTGTGACGATTTAAAATCACTTGATAACTTTTTAAAGAATCACAAAATATGATTTCTTAACATCTTTGACTTAATTTTGACAACAGGATCAAATTGTCTTTTTATTTTTAAATTAGAAGACTAAATTGAATATAAAAAAAATAAAAGAATCAAATTGAATATAAAAAATAAAATATAGGATAAAAAACTAACTTAATCTAATAAAAAAGACATATGCAAAATGAAGATAAATAATTAAATTTATCCTGAAATATATGATGATGGTAAATTGTTTTCTAAAAGAAGAAAAATTTAAATTTAATTATTGGTAAAAAGTGAGATAAATTAATCTTCAAATAATTTAATAATAAATTGATTCATAAATTTTTTAACTTAATATTAAATTATTCTAAAAATATATAATTTATTATCAAACTAATTTTTGAAATAGCAAAATGATCTCAATAAATTAATACAAATACTAGTTTATCTCATTTTTTACCTATTTAAAAATTAAATATATTTTTTTATCTTTTAAAAATAAATTTATTACTATATTACATTTTCATGAATAAATTTAACTATTTACCCACAAAATGACATGCCAAGAGGATAATTTGAAAAAAATAAAAACTACCAAGGGAGTGTAAAGAGTAGCTCCCTATTCCCTAACGCACCATCGAATACTAACACTTTCCAGAGAGGGGAAAGCGACATTATTTCTCTGCCGTTTTAGATATTGAAAACTGAACAGGAAGGAAGCAATATTCTCTCGTTACACATCGTTGTTTTCTTCTTCTTCCACTACTTCGATGCTTTGATGTCTCTCTCTCATTCAGGTACTTTTCGCCTTCATTTATTTAGATCTGTTCCATTCGTCACTTCTCCATTCAATGCATCCATTTTTATTTTTATTTTTTGTGTTACGCGCGTCTTCATTTACCTATGAATTTCTCCGAAGTTCTGTGCTTAGTGTTCTCTGAATGCTTTCATTGAAGATTACTAAAACCCTTATTTTCATTTAGGATATTTTTAATTTTTAATTTGGATATTAGAGCTTGTTGATGCACAGAACTGCTGAATGCTTATGTAACATCAATGGTTTTGGTGTTTTATATAAAAGAAATTTGGGAAACAAATTAAACCAAAGTTTGAATGCTTACTACATGTAGTGTTGAGAAAAAATTGTAGGCATTGCTTATAATGAGGGATGATTGGAGACTGTTCTTGTGGCTTGGGCTGCATCAACGATTTTCATTGAACTAAGCAATGATTGTATTGTTTATAGATGGTTGATATTAATTTATATTCCCAGTTCCAAGTTTTGTCTGCTTTCTGGAATTGAACAAATATATTTGGCTCACCAAAATTGATGGATTGGATTGATAAAAAATGAACCCATTTTGATCCCTAATTGAATTGACCCGACTCACTTAACCCACAATCCATTTGGATTTAACCCACAATCCATTTGGATTGAACCAGGTGAGCCGGATTGGCTCACGGGTTACATATATAAAAAAAAAAAAAACTGATTTCTCTCATATGGGCCGGCCCTTCTCACCACTCACTCTTACTCTTAGCACTTACGGGGGAAAAACTTTATACACCCAGAAAAAAGCTTATACACCCGTCCAGAACAGTGCACTTCCAAAAATACCCTTATTTTTATTACGTTTCATACGTACGGATTCGTAAATCCGTAAGATTCTTACGGATTCGTCAATCCGTAATTTTTTTTTTGAGTTATACGGACTGTCCAATCCGTATGGCCCGTACGGATTGGGTAAT
>PYAF01004918.1:568076-578768 GCA_007407185.1 Glycine tomentella
TCCGTATAACTCAAAAAAGAAATTACGGATTGGCGAATCCGTAAGAATCTTACGGATTTACGAATCTGTACGTATGAAACGTAATAAAAATAAGGGTATTTTTGGAAGTGCACTGTTCTGGACGGGTGTATAAGCTTTTTTCTGGGTGTATAAAGTTTTTCCCCACTTACGGTCACTCACGGGTCTCAGACTCTCACTCTCACTCACCAAAACAAAAAAAGGCAAAGAGGGAAAAAAGCCAAAGCCAAACCCAAAAAGGCAAAACGCAAACCCTAGCGGTGCCGCTGTCCCACTCGTCATGGCCACCACTACTCACCGCCGTCTGTCCGCCACTTGCCAGCCGCGACCACCACGCCAGTCCGCCACTTGAATTGAAGCCAGCGTCGCTAGTCCGCTTGAAGTTGAAGCCCAACACCACTGCCACCGCCCCACCGCGTCAGATCTACCGGACCGCCACCTTGGACACTTCCTTCCTCCCTCCGTCGAGCTTCATTTATTGAGAACAGTATGCTTCTAGTGGTGTTTCGTTTATGTATCTGGGATTTGTATTTTGTATGTAGCTTCATTTCTGTTTTTCTGGTTTATTTGTTTCTATTTTTCTGTTGGTATAGTTGTTGGGCTGTGCTTTGCTTTGATTGTAATCCAAGACGTCCTTTTTCATATTTTATATACCATTTGGTCATGTTTCTTTCTCTGGAGTAATCTTCATGACAAATACTATGGTTCATTACTCTCAAAATTGAATTACTTTTAAGTTTTATTTGGATGCTTTATATTTGCCTCACCCTTTTTAATCCCGTAGCAGTTTTATGGCTTTGGTTCATTGCTCTCAGAATCAATTACTTTTTAAGTTTTATTTGGATGCTTTATATTTGCCTTACCCTTTTAATCCCGTTACCATTTTAATCCCGTAGCAGTTTTATGGCTTAATATAATAATATGATTTGATTTATGTTGCTAAAGAGCTTTGATATGATAGTGCCTTATCAATTACTTTTTAAGTTTTATTTGGATGCTTTATATTTGCCTTACCCTTTTAATCCCGTAGCAGTTTTATGGCTTAATATAATAATATGATTTGATTTATGTTGCTAACGAGCTTTGATAGTCAAATTGCAAGTCTGTTTTAGTTTTGATAGTCAAATTGCAAGTATGTTTTAGTTTAATTTTCGCAATTTTCTGCAGGTAAAGTGGTAAACTTGTGAATTCAATTTTTAGTAAGTTAGACAAACCCTTGCAATTTTCTGTGAGTATGTTGTGATTTTTTAAGTTTTTTTTTTTTTTAAATTTAAAGTGAGCCAACCCACGAGTCAGCTCACGAGCCAGTTCACGGGCCAACCCGTATAACCCACCAACCCGTGTGGGTTGAGCCGGGTTAGGGAAAATCTGACCCACCACCAAAGTGAGCCAACCCGGCCCGGCTCATTTTGTTGTCAACCCGTGGTGGGCCAACCCGGGTGGGCCGGGTTGGCCCGTTTTGACAGGTCTAAGTCCCTATGACAGAGTGTTTCCACTTTACAGGGTAGTGAGCTGGTTGTTCATGGCTCTTTCCTCCAAACATCCACACCTGTTCAACCATATTAGGACTTTTGTGAATGCGAAGGTCAAATGGGTCCGAGACCCATATCTTGATAATGCAGTCCTGAAAGAGAAAGATCTCAAACAGACAATTTCCCTCAAGAACCAAATCATTTCATCTCCTTCCAAATCCCTCTCCATCTATGCTGCTTCTCAACTTAAAGCTTCCATCAACCTTCCCACTACAACTACCAAATTCATTGACAAATATCATTGCATTTTCACACAATTCCAACCTGGTCCTGGTCTTCCTCCAGTTGTCAAGCTCACTCCTCAAGCCTTGTCCCTCCACAAAGAAGAAATGGCTGTTTATAACTCTCCCATTAATCGTGAAGACACTGTTCAGAGGCTTGCAAGGCTTCTAATGCTTGCTGGCATGGCAAAATTGCCTCTTTATGTAATTGAGAAGCTAAAATGGGATATGGGACTTCCTCACGATTATGTGACAACCCTTTTGGCTGATTTCCCTGATTATTTTGATGTTTGTGTTGTGGAAGATCCATCATCTGGAAAAGAATTGCTTGCTTTAGAGCTTGTTTCGTGGAGAAAAGAGCTTTCCGTGTCTGAGTTAGAAAAGAGGGCAATGAGCTTGGGCTATAGTAGAGATAAAAGAAGGCATGATATTGCATTTCCCATATTTTTGCCAAAAGGTTTTGATTTAGAGAAGAGGGTGAAGACTTGGGTTGAGAATTGGCAAAAGTTGCCTTATGTTTCTCCATATGAAGATGCTTTTCATCTTGACTCAAATAGTGACCAAGCAGAGAAGTGGACAGTGGCAATTTTGCATGAGTTGCTTTCTCTTCTTGTGTCAAAGAAGACAGAGAGAGGCAATTTACTCTGTTTTGGAGAGTGTTTGGGGTTGGCCTTAAGATTTAAGAAGGCTTTGGTTCATCATCCTGGTATATTTTACATTTCCAATAAGATTAGGACTCAGACTGTTGCACTTAGAGAGGCTTATAGAAAGGACTTTTTGGTTAAGAATCATCCATTGGTGGGTATGAGATATTGGTACATTAATCTTATGCACAAAACATAGAAGCACCATGAAGCTGATTTGGTGGATGACATGAGGTTAACAAGCTGATCAGTGATTCGTAGATGATCATGAAGTTGAAGCTTAGCTATTGAACTTGTAGTTTCTATTCAAACTATCTCACCCATCAATCAAGTCGGATTTTCAAAATATCGATTGTTTAAATGTTTACTTCAAAAAATATCGGTTGCTGATTCAAGTGCTAAATTGCTAATGTATGAAATTAATTTCCATAGTATAAATGCATTTTTTTTAGTATGTAATGTCTTGTAAATGTGTATTAGTTGGTAGTGGCAATAATGCTACTGGAGTTATCAATCAGACAATCGCAGAAGAGTGGAATGGACATCTGCCATTCCTTGGCTAGCTAAAGTGTTTTGTGAGTTGCAGCCACAATGGTGGTTGATTGCTGACCAAATTGTGGCTGTTGGGGCTACAATTTTTCACAAGGACAAAATCTCTGTTTTGACATGCGGAATTTTGATGATGCATGGTTGATTGAGGGACTTATTTGTCGCCTTCACGCATTGCATACATCTGAAGCATGCCGTGGTTAGTTCCTCGTGTTTTATTGCACACAGAGAGGGAGCTACATTATAACTACTCACTTTTAGATCTAATATAAGTTTGTTTTTATAATTTGTCTGAAATTTGCATTATTCTCACAAGTTTTAAGTTTTATAATTTTTCTTTTTTGGTGGCTTAACTGTATAATCTGTGAATGGAAAATTTTGCCTCATTTCTTTCATCTTTTTCTTATCCATATATGATTTTCCTGTTGCTAAAGCACTCTTCTAAGTTCATTTTGTATTGTCTGTGTAGCTCAATTGCATGTGATTGCAGGACATTAGTTTCTTCCTCTTTTTTTGCTCGGTGTTTGTATTCAAGTGAATGTGCTTCAGGCATGAAAATATTCAGTGGATGGCATCGTTTTGTTTTTGGTCTTCCTTTGCTTTTCCTCCTTACTCATCTGTTTTCTGGTGAGTAATCCCCTCTTTTTGTAAGTATATATTTCTGTGTTTGATTGGGGCATATAGGAGTGTTTACAGAAGTTGTGTGTGATTATCATACACACTGATTTATTTATAATCATAGGTACAAGATAATTAAGGAAACAAAGAAAAAGAAATCCCTAGATATCTGTACAGATATACCTAATTTCCCTATTTACATTCAATCAGATCAAATCATATATTTAACAGTGCATAAACAAATTAACTTATTTGTTTTTATCAGTCAGGGAATTACACACAAACTCAAAAATGGAGGAACCCTCCCACAAGCAACTAAACAAGAAATTGGATCATCTGGTTCTTGGTCCTGCTGCTGGACAAGGCTTGTCAAATCGTTTGCAATGCCAAGGTTCTTTTTATAAAAGTTATTTGAATTATGTTCCTGATTCTTGAAACGTTTTTGCTTTGAATAATATGATTTAGAATAGAGTTGTCTCAGAATCTTTTGTTATATCAATTAACGCTACTGACATAAACCCACTACTCACTGATTTTTGAAAAAATGGTAACTTCCTTCAAGTATGTTAGTAACATTCGGAAATTTGTATTCCAGGGTTAGGTCATTTAGAATTCACAAATGTTAATTGATATTAGTGTTTTTTTTCAGCAAAAAAAATTACTTTTTTCTCTCAAAAACCTTGTATTAGATATCATCTTAACATAATTTAAGATGCTAGAGAATAGTCGATCTTATATATTTTATTTTGTTTTGTTTATCTAATCAAGGAAAAAATTCAAATTATACAATGAACTGACGAAGAATGTTTACAGCAGAAAGATCTAAGATTGCATATTTATGGTAATTTCCTCAAACCCTGGTAGCGCTAATAGTCAACATCAATTTACTCCCTCTGGTCTTTTTCATAAGGTAACAACTAGAAGGTTTTGGTGGTCCTTATTATAAGGCATTTTACAATTTCTGTGTTTTATGAATTATGAAGCATCTGTTTTTCCTTTTTGCCTTTAATAAGTGAAGTTGGTGCCTTGGTGGGAACCATAAATTAAAATGAACAAGGGAAGGAGCAAGTTTTCAAAATTAAAATGTTGATAGTGATATTAACTTCATTGATAATTGTAAAATTGGCATGTTTTACTTTTTAAAAAAAATCAAGAACATGGATGAACTTTAACTACTTCTATTGGTTTGTGTAATTCATTTAAAGATGCCTTATAAAATGGACTATAGCGGGTATGTTCTAACTTTTAAAGCATCATTTCCTCTGGTATGTTGTCATTTTGATTTTAATTGTCACTGAATTTTGAAGTTGGGAATGGGTTATTATTGGTTGCATTCAAACAATATTTTAAATTTTTTTAATTAAAGAGTAGTTTATGTTATGTGCATGTTATTTGGGATTGTCTGAAATTGTTTTCTCTATTTGGGTTGTTTTCCTTTTATTATTTGACACTGACTTGCTTCTGAACTTAGTTTAACAAAATGAAATTTTTTACACCCAACACAAATATTTTACAATGTGACATGTCATGAATTGGGTATTATTAATGTGTAAGTTATTTTTATGTTTCACATTGGACTTCTAATATAGATGATATGTCCAAAACTTTTTGGCATAATAAGTTTGTAGGATTACTTTAGTCTGCCTTTGATTTTATTTTGGAGGTATTTATTTCTGCATGTTTGCAGTTTCCTCTCACTAGTTCATGTATGTTTATCAGCACAATAATGATGTATGCGAGGATTCTTTTGTTTCCATAATTTTCATGAGGTTTTTAATTTCCTCGTAATTTTCATGTTCTTTTTTTTTTTTTTTTCCAATTGATTCTTATAATGCATTTACAAATTCTAAATCACAGGGACAAAAGCACTTAATAGGATCCATTCTTCTAACAACAGATCAGGTGTATATGGAAGTATCACATTTGTCACTGTCTTCACCATTTATAATTCTTCTCTCAATGATGTAGACGATAAATCATCAAATACAGTTGTTAGCAATGCTTCATATAATAAGTTTGGCAGGTCCATGGCTTTGTTGAATGTCTTCATTAACTTCATTCAGGTAAATGTTAAATAAAAGTTATAGGTTTGTCTTACTGAAAAGAGCATATTATTGCCTCTGATTATTGTGTATGAGAAATGTTAGCAACACACTTTTTACAATTGGTTCAAATTTATTTGAAATCACAATTTTGCGGGTCCAATTATTTAATGAGCTCTCCTCAAAATTTTGTAGTTTTCAATTAATTTTAACCAATATGAGACAGTGTGTTATAGTTTATATTGTTTCTTTACTTTGTAGACATAAGTTTGTTGTCTTTGTCTATGATTTTATACTTTTGGATTTTTTCAACATGAAATAGTAGAATATTCTTGTCTTCATGAGTTTTTCTCCTTTTTTCCTACCTTGACACTGGTTTTTCTACCACATGCACCCAAATGTCATACATCCTGTCTACATTTGGCTAATGATAAATTTCAACTGGTAGGCAAACAAGGATATCTTGAGTGATTTAATAATAAATATACCTCTGGTATATACAAAGTACAAACTGCACTGAATTTGCATCATTCACCATAGGCCTTAGAATAAATTTCTTTCACCATTGGGAAAAAGAGAATAATATACCATAAGAATGTTGACCATAGCATGAAGTCTATATCATTTGAAATTGAATTATGTCTATGATAGAAAAGCAGCAATCACTTGTTAAATCTCACTAAATTAGTAAAATTATAGCAGTGACTATGTCTGAAACATTTACATGTTTTTAAGAAAACTTGCTTTATATTACAAAGTATGTCAGTGATATCTGCCAGTTGAAAATTTTCTCCTTCTGAAATTACTTACTGAGAATATAATGTTTATCAGTGTTTTCTCCTTCTTTCCTTTTTTTTTTATCATATCTTATTTTCTTTTTTTATCTTATTTCCTCTTTTCCTAACCCTTCTCATTCCACTTGTTTTTTTTTTATTTTATTTATTTATTTATTAATTTTTTTTCTTCAACCTTCTCGTATCTATCATTGGGTTCATCTACCACCGATCCCAATTAGTTTGGGTTAAAAGTGTTGTTGATGTTGATAATATATATTAGTGTAGATTAGAAAGGTGACAACTGAAGTGTAAGTTGCCTGAGTTGCACTATACCATTATTAACCATTGGATTCTACACCCCAAATAGAATCCATCAGTCAATAAAATTTCACCCAGTTGTCTGATGTTACTTCTGTCCATCAATCAAATTACCATTATATATGGTATATACCTAAATAGAGCTTCAATCAGTCAGTTAGAGAAATAACATTTAGTAACTGTTATTATTACTTGAGTTACTTCAACAGGTTGATGTCAATTAGGGCGTTAAGGATGTTACTGAGAGAGGAAGAGGGTATAACTAGGGAAATCGACATCTTTTGGATGTTAGATGGTTAGCATAGGAGAGGCTGGGCTCTTGAGGATGGTCTACTGGAAAACTTGTTTAATAAATTTTTGTATCAACATGGTGTAAATATAATTAGAGTTATGTGTGTTCTGTTTTAGATGTACAATTACCCTATATTACAAATAATTTGTATTGCTTTTGGCCTAGAGCTCGTTTTCTGACAATAATACCACACAGACATCATTCATTTAACATGGTTAATGTGTGCAGGTCGCAATGCCCCAGAGCACAGTGATTATTCTGACTGATCCAGTGTCTGACCTTTCAGTGCAACGAAATGGGGTATATCTGTATCCTATAGAAGGTGACTATTCACGAGACAAGTTGATGCTCCAAAGGATCAGGTCTTACATTGTAAGATCACATTGCATCCACAGTAGATAGAAGATTTTGATTGTGAAAAATAATTTCTCATCCCTCATCAGTGACTAAATTTAGCAGAATGTTTTTCTTGCTTTTCTATTATCTTTCCATCAATTTATACTATAGCTTCCTCTTCCCTCAATAATTCGCACCATAATATATCTGAGGTGCTCGCTAGTTTTCTATCTGTCACTCTTTATCTGATATTTTTTTTATCATATTGAGCTAGTAGTGGAGGGCGAGCCCTGGCACAGCGGTAAAGTTGTGTCTTGGTGACCTGTTGGTCATGGGTTCGAATCCGGAAACAGCCTCTTTGCATATGCAAGGGTAAGGTTGCGTACAATATCCCTCCCCCTTACCTGCGCATAGCGTGGAGCCTCCGGGCACTGGGGTTACAGTGGTTTTTCAGCGGTAAAGTTGTGTCTTGGTGACCTGTTGGTCATGGGTTCGAATCCGGAAACAGCCTCTTTGCATATGCAAGGGTAAGGTTGCGTACAATATCCCTCCCCCTTACCTGCGCATAGCGTGGAGCCTCCGGGCACTGGGGTTACAGTGGTTTTTATTGAGCTAGTAGTGCTTTTTTTTTTTTTATCATTATAGGTGGCGGTGTTTAGAATTTTAAATTTTTAATTCTTTAAACTAATTATCCTTATGTTTTCCTTCTTTACAGACCTTTTTAGAAACAAGGCTCCAGATTCTTTCTCAGAAGCCGAAAAATATCACTCATTACATCTTCACTGATTCTGATATAGCAGTGGTTGATGATCTAGGGCAGATTTTTCGTGACCATCCTAATTTTCATGTGGCTCTGACCTTTAGGAACAATAAGGCTCAACCTCTGAATTCAGGATTCATTGCAGTAAGGGGTACCCCGGAAGCAATTTTAAGGTGATGGTCTGCACACTCTGCAGTTTTTGTTTAACTGAAATTATGTCATATAGGCACTATAAAAAAATAGTGGAATGATTGTGTAATTGACTAGTCTTTATCAGCTTCCACGTAGTGTTAAGCATCATGCATGGACTTTCCTTTGTTTAGATCACATACTTGACCTGTAGCTGCAAGTCCACAGCTAATTGCTTGGCATGCTCATTTCGGACTTCTGAGGAGAAGAAAACCAATTTATTTTTGGTCTTTAATTTTCATTGTTCTTAGTGTAAACAAGTTTTGCAGTAAAGAAACACTTTATTTTGATCCCTGTGTTCCAGTGTAATTCTGAATCCTACTGACATTGTTATACTTGGAGGAAAGCAGTGAGGAATTTTTAATTACTGTTATTGCAAATTACATGATGTGTAACTCTATCCTACATAGATACCATGCAAATACCTTTGTTATGCTTCTCTGGTTATCTGTAAGCTTGTATTGGCATTGTAATTTTTTTGTGGGGTGTGTCTGCGTGTGTTATTTTGTGGATTCTGTTTCTCCACTGATCATCTGAAAATTAAATCCTTTTCAATTTCCATTTTTTGAATTTAATTTGAGAATCTATGCAGGGCAAAGCTTTTCCTACAAGAGGTCTTGAAAGTTTACAGCACAAAATATAGAAATGCTTCCCGCATGCTGGGTGATCAATTAGCTCTTGCTTGGGTTGTGAAGTCAAAACCTCATTTTGACGCCAGCAGGTTTGGCAAAGCACTTGCTTTCTCTGAAGATATTGGGGGTACCTCAGTACTGTTCTTACCTTGTTCTCTGTACAATTGGACTCCACCTGAGGGTGCTGGTCAATTTCATGGCATGCCATTGGATGTTAAGGTATAATGCAGACTTATTACTGAAGTATTTCTGTATGATCCTTCGCTGGATTCTTTAAGTTAGATTTGTGGAAATTTTCTGAATATAATGTCCTTTAGCTTTAGTCCAATATTTTAAACTTACAACAACCTTATTTGCGTCTGATCCTTAGCTAAATGCTTTAAGTTAGAATTTGGGAAATCTTTTAAAGACGATATACTATCCTTTTAGTTTTAACACGCCATTGTTCCTGGTTTATTTTTGGGATGCAGGTTGTTCATTTTAAAGGATCAAGAAAACGTCTAATGCTCGAATCTTGGAACTTTTATTCCTCATCTCTTGAGGTTTCAGACATGTTATGTCTCATTTTGGGAAGTGGCAGGACCAAATATGATTTTTGAGAATTTTAATCCTGAAATAGTTTACTTGTCATATATATATGCAGCAGCAGCTTGTGGCATTAAAGGCTCCAGATCTTAGTACAGAAAAAAAATCAGCCATAACCTTTTTTTGATTGGCGATATGGTACTGACAGCTGCAAACTAAAGGGCAGGAACTGGAACCTTAGATGAGTTTATTTATTCTTTTACTTGGAGAGTTCTTTTCAGAAGGTGCAGTTTTCCCGTTCCACTATATCAAGAGCATGTGGAATGTGATGTTATTGTTTTGAAATGGTACAGTGGTATGTACATTCTTGTGCAGTTTGAAAAGATATTTAACGAGTTTGAATTGCTTCCAAATGACCCATCTGGTTGGATTTGATTGACCGACCATTAATATTATAGGCCAGTTAACGTGGTTGAACCGCCCATCCATTGATGACCTCACAATGAAGGTTGCTTGTTTCCATCTGCATGTGATAATGGAACAGCAAGGGCAACTGAAAAATTAGTATACTTAATAACAGATTGTTATAATTAGTTTTTCATTTTTTGGATAAATCATGAAATTCCATTATACATATATATTATATATATGTGTGGAGGAAATTCACTTACTCCAGAGTAAGAGAACCTTCAATTTTATTTTACATCAATGGTTAAGTTTAATCTGCTAACTCTCCTCACGCCACTTCTTCTCAAACCTACCAGGTTGTCTTGTCTTGCTATTTCTCCCTTACGAGTAGACCAGTAGCTCGGGGAAATTACCAATGGAAAGTATTTTTTTTTGGTTAATTACATAGTCTCACTATTTTTGAATTGAAAGTCGTAATTGATGTTATGATTTCCAAATTTTTCTAACCAAAGTTATAGAATATTTTATGATTTTAATTTTTTTTTAAAAAAATAGCAACTTTAAAATTATAAGATTTTTTTAAAAAGTGAAGCTCTAAAATATTTTAGGGCTTCAATTTAATTTTTTAAAATTTATGACTTTAAAGTAGTAGGATTTTTTTTTTATTTACAACTTTAAAGTTATAATACTTTTCTTACAATTTCAAAGTTGTAAAATGTTTATTTTTATGATTCAAAGTCATTAATTTTGTTTTTTTTCAAATATTTTTTTTTAAATTTGTAAATAGTTTTTAATTTCATTATTTAATGAATAAATTTATTTTTATTTTTTA